>JAFVLL020018312.1:0-68689 GCA_021397915.2 Tor tambroides | reverse complement strand
GATCTGGTGGTTGACCATATCAAAAGCAGCGGACAGATCCAGCAAGATAAGTAATGAAGACTTGGAAGCTGCTCTGGCAAGTCTTAGGGCTTCAAAAACTGAGAGCAAGGGAGTTTTGGTTGAATGTCCACTTCTGAAGCCAGATTGGTTGCTGTCTAGGAGGTTGTTCTGTGTGAGAATTAGTACATTTAGTAAGCTTTGACAGTGAGCTTTAGTTTGAGCAGAAAAACAAACTTAGGGAAGCCTGAGTACAGAGCCCTGGGGAACACCTTGCTTGTTTTTTCAGCCTCATGAGCACTTTCCATTTAATCAGTGCTGTCTGACTACAGCTTAGTATAGTATATCCATTACAATGTTCCACACAATCTCTACCTCACATTTCACCATATTTGCTGTAATTCAAGATACTTTGCCATTCTCTGCCAATCTCTGTCCCACTTTTTACTTCCTTTCCCTCCCATGTTTCTTTAGCTTTCTCTCTCCCATTAGTGTTCTCATGCAAACAAAAGCAATATCTAATCTTATACATTAAAGATTAGTTCATTCAAAAATAAAAGCTGTCATCACTTCCTTTCATGTTGTTCCAAACCTGTATGACTTACTGTCTTCCATAGAACACAAAGGAGAGGTTTTGAAGAATGTACTAGTCATTCTTTTCAATGTAATTAAAATGAATGAGGAGATGATTGAAGCTTTCAAACTTGAGGATAAGTAAATTCAGACTATTTTGATATTGCTCAATGTTATTTTTATCAAAGTAAAAATGAACCAAAATTCTATTATGATATTAAACCCTTGCTCTGAAGAAACCCCCCGGCCCTTTTCTAGGATCCATTATTCTTTTTGTTTACCAGTTTGGTAATATGACATGCTTTCTGATCTTTCTGATCACAGTAAACTTTGTTCTGCAGTGTTGCAGTCTGTTCTGGACAGTGATTGTTTAGAATGCGTCACTGGCTGCTGGTCAAAAGCAATGACAATGTAGCTGCTATGACACTGTGTGACTGACTTTGTGGTTAAGTGGGCCTGTGTACGAGTGTTTGTCGGTGTCCTGAAGGCAGACTGGGATCTCTGTCCTCTAGTGTCACTCAGCTACTGGTGCCACAATCCTCTGATTGCTGTTATCCTTCCTATCTGACACAAGCCTCTGGGGCCTCGCTTGTGATCAGAGGCCTAATGTGTGTGTATTCAAGTGTCTGTATTATAATGTTGGTTTATGATCCAAATCTGCTTGGAAAACTAGATGGGTTCAGCGACCACTAAAGGTGTTTTATGACTATCTGTGTGTCAGTGGGGAAGTATACACATTCCTTTATCAGAGGATGCAAATTTTGACATTTTCATAGCCGTTTCCCTGTGCGTATTTAAAAGAATTTGGCTCTGTTTCCTAGCTGTACCTCAGGTGCCTGCATCTTGAAGACTTTTGCCTCATTAAGTTTTTTTTTCTTAACATTTTCTTGCTTTTCAATGGCAATTGAAAACTGGACAGAAGTTTTGCCTCATTTGGCCACTCTTTGTGAATCAAAGCTTGTGAAGAAAGGGCAAACTAATCCCAAACTTTCTTTTTAGATGATTTGCCAAAAGCTGAAGACTTTTATAAGGTTCAGACATCATTTCCTGAACTTTTAATCTAGCTGCACCTTGGTTGTTGTATTTACATTTACATTTACATTTACATTTAATCATTTAGCAGACGCTTTTATCCAAAGCGACTTACAAATGAGGAGAACAATAGAAGCAATCAAACCAACGAGAGAGCAACAGTAAACAAGTGCCACGACAAGTCTCAGTTGTTGTATCAGCCTTCAAATAGCATTTTACGGTTATCATCACCCGTTGGTGTGGAGACAGCTGGAATGCAAAGAAGTTGAGGGAGATACAGAAAGTGTGAGTGAGAGAAGTTCTGAGGTAAAGGATTGTGATAGCTGAAGGAACTGTCTGGGTATAGCTTCCTGTTTAGTAACACCCAACCCGCAGCTGATGTTGTTCTTGTCTGGTGCATGCTTTTATTGTGATCATCTACATCAGAAGTACATTTGATATTGGCCCTTTACTGTATGTGCTCATTACGGTGACAACGGTATTCAAAAAAGGGACTTTAGGGGATGGAGGAAAGGCAGAGGCAGTACAAATGTCAGAATGTGATTCTGAACAGCAGTGACAAGAGAAAGTCATGCGTGCTTGGGCGTAGACAGGAAGTACAGTACAACAGATCATATGATAGCATGAAAATATAAGCAAGTTGAATGAGAGGGAGCAGTGTTTAAATGGTTGCTAAATTTCATCACTAGAGCACTTTTTATTTCAGGGTGGAGCTCAGCATGTGGCTGCTCAACTGAGAGGAGCTGAATTAGAACTGCTCCTTTGGTAGACCACAGCCCAGAGGGAAGTGATCTCTGGTTGGGGGGGGGATGTTTGGCTAGTGTTAGATGTTTGGGGCTAACACACCGAGATAAACATGCCGTCTTCAGTGATGCATGGTAAACAAATGAGGGATGATATGACTCGAAAAGGATAAGTATCTGCTCAGGTTCTTTTTATTGTTGTGTATGCTCATCTTGGGTGAAGTTCTCACCCTGTCAGGGTGAAATTTACTCTCGTATTCCAGTCTGCAGTTTGTCATAGAGGTTTCCCAGCCCTCCCTGGGCCTGGCACACAAGGCACAGGCAAGAATCTCAGAAGACTGAGACCCTAGAGACAAATGTTCTCAGAATAATGACATACTCATCAAATGTTCAGTGTTTGTGGTCTTTGAAGCATGAAGGAGTTTTGACACTAGAATTCAGCAAAAATTACTGTTGCTTTTGTAATGATGACCACTGATCTTATTAAAGCTAGAGTTTTCAACCAAGGGTCCATAAGGGTGTATATTTGCATTTATTTGATTAAAATACATTAAAGCAGTATTACTATGAAACATCATTACAATTTAAAAGAAGTGCTTACTATTTAAATATAATTTTGTATATGTTATTTATTCCAGTGATGACAAAGTTGACTTTTCAGCAGCCATTGCACCAGTCTTCAGCATCACATGATCCTTCAGAAATCATTATAATATGCTGATTTGGTGTTTTTGTTTCTTTTTGTTATTTCTTATTGTTGCTTATTCATTTTTATTCATTCATTCATATTGTGCATTTATTTGAAATAGTAATCTTTTTTTATCATTGTAAATGTTTTTTCCATCTCTTTTGATTAATCTAATATGTCATTACTTAAAGTATTAATTTATATTATATTATTTATATTACATTATATTATCTCCTGCATGTATATTGCATGTAAAAGTTGCAGGGTTTATAGACTTTACATGGTTTTGAATGGAAAAATTGCATACAATAATATCACAATTCTGCCATACCTATCTCATGTTAACATTTGTAATTTTTACATGTGACCATACTTTTGAAGCTGTGTTTATTTTATGAACATTTGTATCATGCAATGTCATGCTCCATAGACTTTTATTATAAATGCTTTACAGTAAAATACATTTTTGCTTTTTTTGGTCTTCTTTTATTTTCGACTTAATTACCGAAATACATGTTATATTTTAACAAGACAAATGTATTAAGTTGATACTCTTGCTTCATTTACCGATTTAAAGTGATTGCTGTGTCTAGAGCAGGCGTTGTACAGTCTTTCAGCCAGTTAAGCTAGGAGTGCGAGTCCAAGAAAATAAAGGGCAGGCCAGCAAGAATGCGATCTTGGATTCTGAATTGCGATGATTTCACTCCAGCTCGCCATGGAAATCACTGGCATGCAGTTAGGCTACCATGGCAACCGATAGGCCTGACACAATCCACCTCAGTGTTCACTGACATGCAGAAAGCGGTTTTGTAGTCTGGGGTGTGGTCACAACTCTGTCAGCTGAGGTCTACCCAACATGCACTCATGTTCCTGTTCCCCTCTTTTAAGCATGGCCTGGCGTGCGTCTCTCGTGAATGTCTGTGGGCATGTGATATTTCACTTTGGAAGAATTACAAGAAACACTTAAGGGTTCCACCGAGTTTCACCCATCTGCACTCCATCAAAAGAGCTGTCCTGTGAATAAGAACAGACAGAGAGATTCTCCATGCACATGCACTAATTTCCTACAGTAAATTCTTATTTTCTTTCCTCCTTCCGCAGATAAAACAGCTTTTGGTCCTTTGACAGTTGAGAATGTGTGTTTAGGTGGTGCAAAAGAGGCATGCTATGAGAGAGGTGATTCCTAAATGCAGTTTCTGTAACCGGATTACATTTCTAACTGCTTCTCTGAGTAGCAGTGAGAGGGGGATACAAAGGTGGACAACTAGAAACCAGAGCTTTTGAAAAGGAATATTCTGGGTTAAATACAAATGAAGTCTTATCAACAGGATCTTTGGCATGCTTTAGATTATCATGGACTCGTAAAAATATGCAAACACTGTGTGTACAGTAATGCAGGTACAGTGTACTGCACAAGGCAAAAAAAAAATCCTGATCACCCTGTTTGACCCTGATAATGATGTGATATCAGATTTTCACTACATGATTATCGTGAAGAAAAGAATTCATGATATTATTACTATGTATAGAAATTTAGAAAAAGTCAAATTCAACTTCATATTTATATTTTATTTATTTGGGGTGTGTTTTTGGCAAATGAATCACTCAAAATGTGTAGGGAGGAGGAAAGAGAGTTTGTAATAGTAATTGCACAAAAATGTACAAAAAGATTTTTTTTTTTTTTACAGTATCTAAAAAAATTGTCCAAGAAGTGACTCACATAACATTTCAATGTGAATAGAAATGCACAAAAACCCAAATAAAAGTTTATATATTTAGGCTGAGATGGATTTAGAGATAGAATTGTGCATAAATCAAAATGCACATTATTGTGATGGATTTTTTCCCCCCACAAAATGTTGTGTTTTCCTTGTTTTTATCTACCTACACAAGTACTGATGGTTTATGCAACTTTTTAGCTTTATCTTAAATATTCTAAATGAATCTGTGACAAACCACAATTGTTTTGAGCATAACCTTTTCCTTGGGGACCTTTGGATCTTGATCATTTAATTCAGCTTGATCAAATCTGGATTTTCAGGCTCAAATCCAGACTACATCTATTACCTTGGTTTAATGTTGGGTTAAAGCCACTAATTCTGGGTTAAGATATGTTTCACACTTGCAATTTAGTTATAACAGCTTTTAATCTTGGAGTATGAAGCCCATCTCAATGTTGCCAAAGGTATAGAGAGCATTGTCAGAAATTAATTTAGTTTTTTTTTTTATATCAAGTTAAAAAATGCCCTATATTAAATAACAAGCATTGTTTTACTGAAAATGTTAATCTAAGTGCTTTAACCGAAGTGTGAGCTGTGCATTTCTGTTTTTAACCCACCCGGCCTGTTTGCCCATTTTCCATTATAAGTGCATTACTGTAAACCAATTTTCTGTTTATATAAACACAACAGAAGGGTGAGTTGAAATTATTTTGTGTGGTAATCAACAACAGGCAACAGAACGGTTGCATTTATAGTGGAATATTCTTTTTAAGGTGAGTAGATGGAGGGAAGAGGTTGATGTTACATGTGTTAAATGTGAAATTTTTGTTTCAGTTTGTGAATTTAAAGCTAGCCATTGTTGTTTTAGCCAGGGGAACTGACAAAATAATATAATGACATTAAAACAGATGGAAAATTTGGGTAGACAAATGTACAACCGCTTATGCTTGAATTCTGAGGAGTGTGTTGTAATCACACTCATAAGTATTTTTTTGGTCTCTAATTTTTTCCATGTCTTTCCTTCAGTTTGAAACCTCAAACCGAACCCTGTTACAAATCAGTTCTTGTATCCAAAACAAAACTTTGTTGACTATTATGTCTGACTACCCATAATGCCACTATCCACATGCATGTCTGAATTTGGCATGAACCTTTCAATTGGCAGTTTTTAGTCTTGAGGCAGTTGTTCTCCCCCATTTTTCCAATATTTGTTCTTTTGTTGTTTTGGCTGAAGTTCATTTGTTCACTTTCACATTTCTCCATCTCTATCACTGATGCTTGGCAGTCACAGAGTAGGCACTTCTCGTGCCGTGCCAGTGACCCTGTGATCTTTGACATTTTTGAAAGGCAGGTTGGGCAGTTTCCATAGAAATAAATGGGAAATATCAGCTTTTCAGCTTTATCCTTCTCTCCCTTCGAGTCTTTTCGTCTCTGTTGCCTTATCTCCATCTTTGCACATTCCCTGCTGTCCAAGAACACTCCTATGAGAACCGCAGTTCGACACGTTACAAATCGCTGCTGCCAAGAACACAGGCTTATCTCTTTTCATCTCTCTCTTTCGGCCTCCGTTTCTCCATCTCTCGTTCTGATTTTCTGTCTGTCTTTTATCTGATCCCTATATTTTTTTTTTTTTTTTTTTTTTAGGGGGACGTAGACAAATGGACAAACAGGATGAAACCAAAACAGACATGGCAGAAAGGATCAGGCCCATAGACAGGCAGAGATTTATCAGATAAACTAGAGAGAGAGAGAGAGAGAGAGAGACAGATGATGGAGACAGACACTTTTGCCAGTAAGGACATTATTAAAGAAAGCAACCATTCCAAATCAAATTTTTTAACCTTTCGTGAATAACTACAGACTACTGGATATAGATAATTTATTTTATTTAGATATTCATCTATGTCTCTGTCTGTCTGGCACATTGATGACTTTGCATTCTTAGCAATTGATGATATTATTTTGTTTGTTTGTGGTTTTTTAAAGGATATGAGATGTCATAAATGAAACTGATAAGGAAAAAAATTCTCTGCTCCACAGACAAAACTTACGCACAAAATATCTTAAAGAGAGTCATATGTGTGTATATTTATATCCATAAATGTTTGCTTAGGTCTGTATTTTATTCAGTGATGGAATTTTAAAAACTCTGAATGAATCTGTGACAACCCTCTGTTGTTTTGAGCATAACATTTCCCTTGGGGGCCTTTGGATCTTGATAATTTAATTGAACTTGACCAAATCTGTCTTTTAAGGCTTAAATCCAAACTACATCCATAATCTTGGTTTATTGTTGGGTAAAAGCCACAAATTCTGGGTTATGTTTCACACTTGCAATTTTGTTATAACAGCTTTTAACCTTGGAGTATGAAGTAGAGGTTGAACGACTTTTTTTTTTTAAGTCGAAGTCGACTAGTCGCTGATGACGTCATTAATGAACAAATTAGTCTGGAGCTGTGACAAACACCTTGTGCACAGCTATGGCATATGACACAGCACTGCCCACATGACTATTGCTCCTATAACAGCTTATTTTTATCAGTTCTTTCGTCTTTAGGTCGTTATATTTCTCACAGATTTCTGCTCGTTCTAAACCAGACACAGATACGTAGCACAGTAAAGATTACATTCATATGAATGAATGCATTAGTGAGAGCGATTGCGTGTGTGAATTAATTCTACCTGGCAGCGTCTCTCTACTAGTAGTGAAGCTGTGGGATTTAGTTATTAAGAAATAAATGCTTGAACTTTTCAGTTTCTAAGCTATTTTATTGAGAAATCACAGAACAGTGTTGACAAATTTCTGCGCTGAATGATTCTGTGCGCGCGATCTGCGCGTGATGTACGCGCTACTGTCTGTAGCCCGTGTGTGTGCGTTACAGTGCAGCAGCGCATTAGTTTAGAACGGCGATTAACTTACCTGTACAATAAGCTGTTTAAAACGTGCATTCTCCCGTTCAGTTTTGAGCATCCAGTAATATAATCACACATGTCTTGTGGAGTGCTTTCAGAGTATGAATTAATTTGTAATTTTAACTGTTTGGAAACGGAGAGTAAATGTGGATTTCTTATCCTGTTTCGCCCTCTATAGGACCAGCGACTAGTCGACGTCAAGCTAAAAGCGTCATGGCAGAGCACTGAAGTCGACTAGTCGATTAGTCGGTGCAACCCCTAGTATATGAAGCCCATCTCAATGTTGCCAAAGGTACACAGCATAACTTTTTTATATTAAGCTACAAAAAGGCCCTATTTTCCTGCTAGAATTGAAAAACATACCATATAAATTGCAGGGAATATCAGTCTAAGTGGCTGTTAATTATAAAATCAACAACAACTGCAATGACAACAATAATAAATATAGTATAGTAGTTGACTTGAAATATTTTTGGAAAGTGACATGGAATGATCCATTTAAAAATCTTTTAAATTGCATTTTGCTAAATTTTCATGCATGCAGCTTTTATGACCTCACATTAATTGAGTGACTACTTATGGGATATTTGTAATTTTGAACCATTATTTTCTGAGCAGGACCATTTAACATTAGTGAAGGGAAAATGTGGTTAAAAGTGGTGAAAACAAACCGGAATCAGAATCATCAATTTAATGTGAAAGTATGAAAAGACCATGAATATGTGCAGTTTCACAGGATCAGTACATAAACCTACAGCTGCCATTTCAGCTTTTCTGTACAGTATATAAATGACTATAACAGACTCTGAGCTGCAGGCCAAAACATATATACATATATATACATATACACACACACACACACACACACACACACACATATATACAAAAACAGCAACATACACATATACACCACAAACATGCTGCGAAACAAAACAACCTTGGGCCTGCATTCAAATACAAACAGGGACTAATTAAACTAATTAGTGTTTTAGTAGTGTAAAGAGATCTCTGAAGAGAAGTCAATTTGGTGCTGTGGTTTTGCTGCTGTGGTTTTTTCCCTTTGCTCTCAGGCTCCATAGCTTTGTTGGAGAGAGTGAACTATTGTATGCATGGGGATAGAGGTTCACTTCCGGCCTGTTTTCATACCTCTTCCCTTCTCTGTAATATGTAAAGTGCTTATTTTAGTATATATTTTTTTCATAGTGATTATAAATTTTGATTTTTTTTTTTTTCCCCCCTATCAGTTTTCTTTGTGTTTTGTGAAACCTCTCATTGTCCTGCTTTAATCTGTACAGATGTTGTGGTTTACCAAAACATACACCATACGTGTGAAGTTGTGGTATACTGTATATATTTCCTATAGCTCTACTTTTGAGCATGAAGCTATAGCGACGGCAAGGTAGTTTCTCAGGAATCATGCAAACTGATAAAATGTATACTGTACCTTGAATACACTGTAAATTGCTTTGGATAAAATGTCTACCAGATGATTAAGTATAAATGCATACATTAACATAAAATAAATATTTATTTCAAAATGGCCTTTTAGTGTAGCTTCTGGCTGCTGTCTGCAATTTACCTCCATCAGTGGAATGTAAATGCTTGCTTTTTTTCTCAAGTGAAATCAGGATTTCCATGAATCATGTATTTCCACTAAACAAAACATTTTACATGGAATAATTCAACAGATGCTTTTAACCAAAGTGACTTACAGATTAGGAATGCACAAGTGATTCTAACGCAAAAATGTACAAAGTTAAGAAATAACAAATTCGGCCAGAAGAGAAAAGGAACACCCCGTTAACGTAGCATAGCACTGTAGATTAATCCTGAGCTAATGACAGAATTCTAATCTCATTATTCATAATCCAACCAAAGCACTACAACAAAAAGAGATTAACACCAGCATTAGAGCAAAATGCAGAACAGAGCGGAGTTATAGTTTGAATATTGCTATGTGTTAATATACACAGTTATACACATTGGACAAGAAAATAAAGTGTAAGTTTATTTTTTATTTTTTTGTAGTCCTCATTGAGTTTATATTCATAAACATGCATGTTTATTTATTTATTTTTATTGCACATTACATATTAAATGTTTGGTCGCACTTGACTGAATTTGTGGTTGAACTTTATTTTACACTACGTGTACTTAGGTATAATATATATACTTAATATAAGGTTACTACATGGGTTAGGTTTTAGGGTAGGTTAAGGGTTATTACCTAGTTATTACCCAGTTATTGCAACATCAACACTGGTATTGAACTGACTTAAACTGACATTGAACTGACTCGAGCTGAATAATGACATTGTTACCTTTGTAGAGCTGCTTATAGCTGATTGATGAACGTTACACTCTTATTGATCTGAACTAAAGCAACATTGAACTGAGTTGAGCTAATGACACTATTGTCTTCTTAGAGCTACTTTACTGCAGAATCCCATAGCTGAGTTTCCGTGATTGATTCTGCTATTTCCTGTTTATTATTGTGAAGCTGCTTTGACAGTCTGTCTTGTATAAAGCATTGTCGAAATAAAGGTGACTTGATGGAATTTGTTTCTCAAAATATTAAATATTTGCTCTACAGCTTGTTTATTTTACATTTATTTATGTTTATAAACATACATAATTTGCATCCCAATTTTCCATAACAGCCTTGAAAGAAATCTTGAAAGCAAGCAAGAAAGATGTTTGTAACCATCATCATCATCATCATATTTTCTTTCCCATTTTTCAGCTATGTCACAGTGGATGGAAAGTGTTGTGCTGGCAGTGGCTTTAAGTCAAAGCCAATTAGCTGACCTGTAAATAAACACAGCGTGCTTCACCTTTCACCTGCCCTCCACTGATCTTAAATCAGATTAGCATTAAAGCCTTCCATTGATGACTTCCTAACGCATCCACTGCTGTAATCTTTCGGCCTAGTTCGGATGCCAAGTTGTGCAAATGAGAAGGCCTCAAGGAATAACAGTATAAAAAACTTACGCAAACATTTTCTGAGTGTGGCTTGCTGTGATATATGACGTTTTGAGTGGTTGCCAGGGTGTTACTGGCCTAAGTCAAAAGAGCCCATCACTATGTCTCTATGATGTTCAGGTCTTGAGATATAACTCTGAATTCCTTCTTCAATGTGAGTATGTATGTATGTATATAGGACCCCCTACCCCCACATTTCAGTGTTTCTATAGTTACCCATTATGTCAGTCAAAGTCACGTATACTGTTGCTGAAAGAGTATCCTCTCTGTATCTATGGTTACCCCAGCTGTCCCTCTCACTATGAGTCTCCACACAGGAGTAGAATTGCCGGAAGAGCTCAGGGTAAAAAGTAGGGCAGGTGGTGATATTGGCTCTTCCTGATGGATCTGGTGTGGAGTTTCAGGTTCAGACAGGAGCCTTCTGGAAAGCGTAATCAACCATATGTTCCTGCTGCTATAATTATAAATTACCTGCAGCCGAGTCTATTATTTGACTCTGTGTGCTTGGTATAATTAAAACAGCATTTATTTTAATGTTAGAACAAATGTTCTCATGTTATTCATTTACAGTAATTCAACAATGACAATCTTGTGGTAGCAAAGATCAAGAATATTGCAAACTGGTACGTTTTCACAAGAAAATAACATTTGTAATTTTATGACACTAGGGTACATGAAAACTCCTTCAGTAAATGTTGAGCATTTTTTGGGTTACTAATTAATTGTCATATTTATATTTGTGTTTAGATGACTTTATAGTTATTCTAAAGTTTTAAAAATAGTAATAATAAATCACTAGGTGGTAAATAGGTGGAATATTCTTTTATTATTATTATTATTATTATTATTTTTTTTTTTAAGTAATTATTTCATTCATTGATAATGACACTGAAGACTTGTGTAATGGCTGCTGAGAAAACAGTTTTGCCATCAGAAACAAAATTACATTTTAAATTATATAATAGAAAATGGTTATTTTAATTTGTAATAATATTTCAAAATATTACTGTTTTTACTGTATTTTTATCAAATAAGCAGCCTTGGTGACAATTCATGAGCAAGGGAGTTCTTTCAAAAACATCTTACAAACTTTTGAATGGTAGTGTGTATATAAAATAAAACAAATGAAATTATTTACTCAGATTTCACTGTTAATTTATCACTAGTGTACTTGTTTTTTGTGTATTCTGTTTTGTGCTTGTGTTTTACACAATTTCTCCCTGAACTGTATAGATCCCGAATATTGACATATACTGTATAAAATTCTCATAACTACATTTTTATCCCTTCCGCCATGGTTAGATGGCTTTATCACTTGCTCACGCTCTCTCTCTCTCTCTCTCTCTCTCTCTCTCTCTCTCTCTGTCTTCCATGATGTCGGCCTATCATAAACATTTCAGTCATACTTAGTCACAGTGCAGGCTGATTTATTACATATTTCTGTGTGTCCGCCTGCTCTCTAATCGTCCTGCTCCATCTTAGTCTCTGCCTGTCACTATCTTATTTAATGTGTCTGCACACTCCCTGTCTCTCTCCTTCTCTCTGCCATTCTCTCCTTCCCCCTGTCCATGCGTCTGCCCACCTTGCCTCATCTTACTGCCTGGCTGTTGTGTTTACCGCTCTTGATTCATCATCTTTGTGCCTGTGTCCACGTGTCCCCTCCTTCTTCCAGATCTCCTTCAACATCCGCCCCTCGCTTCCATTGAAAATGGTTTGTCACACTTAATTTGTGTGTCTTCGATCCTCGAGTGAGTCTGTGTGTTCTCCAGTCATCCATCTCTCTTTCTCTTACACTTTCTCTTGTCACTGCGTCCCCATCTGCCATTCCCACTCCTCTATTTCTCTGTGTCCTCTTTGATGTGTCCTTCCTCCTCCTCTTCCTGCTTGCTGCTTTTCATTGAGCTGTCTCCCACCTGTCCATCCATCTCCCTCTTTCACTCTCGCTCTCATTTTCTCTCACTTTCTCTCTCTTTCTCACCCACTCCCACCATTCCTTCCCTCCTTGGCCTCATTTCTATTCACAGTTTCATCACTCAGTCATTAATCCTGCTGGCCCCTCCATTAGTGAAGTCTGAGAAATTCTCCTCACAAGGTTTTTCAGTCTTATCTTAT
The DNA here is from genome assembly GCA_021397915.2 of Tor tambroides. Lineage (NCBI taxonomy): Eukaryota > Metazoa > Chordata > Actinopteri > Cypriniformes > Cyprinidae > Tor > Tor tambroides. The sequence goes on along the minus strand of JAFVLL020018312.1, from coordinate 55,928 downwards.
AGTTACACAATAGAATAAAACAAAGTTGAAGTGTGCCATTTTTGTGGAGTTAAAAATAATAATTCTGTCATCATTTACTCACCCTCATGCCTCAAACCTATGACTTTCTTTTTTTTCTGTGATGCACAAAAGGACAAATTATGAAGACTGGACTCTTTTGTGTAGACTCCTACCCATACAATTACAATGAATGTTCACTGGAGCTTTCAAGCTTTATAAAAGTCTCCATAAAAGTACAATAAATGCACCATAAAAGGAGTCTAAACAGCTTCTCTGTATTTGTAAATATATTGAACACCGAATGTATTTCATTTACTTATTTATATCGGATGTTAAATACAGTATTTCATTTTTTTTTTAGACTTTTTTTTTTTACTTTTGTATTTACATAGTTTGTGTGTGTGTGTGTGTGTGTGTATTTAACATCAGAGATTAATAGGTAAATAAAATACACACAGAATATCCATCCATCCTTAGCAACAGAAACATGTGGACTATATTATAATTATTTTTATTTACTTATTGATTTTTGATGTCAAATATGTTTAGAGTTGTTTTGACATATATATATATATATATATATATACACACAAAATATAATGTACTATATTATAATAGAACAACCTGTACACTATATTTTAATCATTTAGCACCATATGCATTTATTTGCTAATTTGCTGTTAAATATAATTAGTTGTTTGTTTAAACTACTGTTACATTTATTTGTATATTTTATGTTCATATAGTCTAGATAACTTGTGAACTATATTATAATTGTATTCAACACAACATAAATTACATTAATTTCTTTATTTTTTACTGTTAAATATAGTTAGGGTTGTTTAGACTACTTTTATATTTATACATTTTATATCTATATACAGACAGACAGATAGATACAATTACCATCAGAATTGTCAAAAATTGTGAAAGTCAATCATTTCAGGTGCCTCATTAAAAGTTACTTTCTGAGCCAGTTTTCCATCCACAGTATCAGTTGATATTAGATTCACATATCCCCTTTAACAATATTAATCATAATGCTGAATGATAATGTCTATACGTCTGGGCACATTTGGTGTCGATGAAGGGGTACTTGAGTCTTAATGATGTGGCTTTGGTGGGATGCAAGACAAAAAGGTTTGTAATTATTCAAAGGAATGAAAAAATGAATAGAACCTCTCTCTCCTCCTATCTTTTGTCCCAGCTTTGCCCTTGCCCCTCTCTCCGGTCCTCATCCTCTGACTGTGTCTAGACTTCTTATTAATGTCAATTGGACTGTGCAGCCCACTGTACTAAAATGAGCCTGGAGCATCGGCCAAGAGTACGTCATTATCTGTTCTTGGAGGTTCTGTATAAGTACATTGCTTTTGTCTAGAACATTGTGTACACATGCACTAAGCTTAAGCGTACATTCATGTTAGCAAGTTCAGGTTAGCTTGTCTTGAATGCAGTCAGTGGAAACCGTGACTTTACATGCAGATGCTTATTTGTTTATTTCTTTTTGAAAGCATTGTATGAATGCAAAATCGGCGTTAGAGTAACACATTGCATGCGGATTGAACTGTGCCCTGTCAGCACTTAAATTTCACTGTAGTTTGCCATCTGAACCCCCATGATCCTCTGTTTGTCCACTTACGTATCCATTCAAAGAGAAGTTCAGTGTCACGCTTAAATTGCTGCACTTGTTTACATCTCTGAGAAGATTGTTTTATATGAAGCAGCTTATGGTTCACTTATTGCAGGGTCAGCCTTCCTGGAGCTTTGACCTTCAGTTGAGTGCCTTTCCCATAAGCACAATGGTGAGAGAGGATGTCTGTAATTCTTAAGTTAATAGATCATCCTACTTATAACGTTCAGTTTTTCACCATGTTACATGATCCATGAAATGAGGGGCAGTGTTGATTTCAAAACTTGCCTCACTCCAGAACGTTTCTTATCATGGTCAAAAAGACCTGGTCGTTTTCCCTTTCTATTTCCTTCTAGATCATCATCTTTTCTATTTCAGATGTCAATCTTTTTTTTTTTTTTTTTCCTCAAAAAGTGTCCTATCATGTCAGCATGTCCTAAAGCAATCATTCCTTTTCTTCCATTTTTCTGTCCTTCTTGTTCTTTTCCATCTTCTATAAATAGTCTGCTGTTTTCAGCTATGGAAGTACCTTACTGGCTCTCTTTCGAACCCTAGGGAGCTGCCTACCTAGACAGCATTTAAAGTATCAAGCTATTCCAAACACTAGGCAGCAAAATTATGCTTCTCGTTTCTGCCAAAAATGATAGCAGCATCTCATGTATCTTTCAGAGATAAGGCAATTCCAGAATGCATTGTGATGAGCTCAGGGAAATTTCATCCAAGGTGGTGAGAAGTACAAATAACATAGTTTTTACAGTCTAATTACAAGTGAACCAGCATGTATTTTTATGAGTATCAAGTTGCTAGCTTTACAAAATTCTAATATAAAACTGACAAAGAAGTCTTTTATGCTCACCAAGGCTGCATTTATGTGATCAAAAATGCAGTAAAAACATTAATAATGTGAAATATTATTGTAATTTAAAACACCTGTTTTCTGTTTGAATTTATTTTGAGATGTAATTTATTCTTGAGATGGCAAAGCTTAATTTTCAGCAGCCATTGCTCCCATCATATAAATATTGCTAATATGCTGAGTTTCTCAAGAAACTTCTTCTTATCGATATTGAAAACAGTTGTGCTGCTTAATATATTTGTGAAAATCCATTTCAAAATCCGTTTTTTTTTTTTGATGACTAGAAAGTTCAGGAACAGCATTTATTTAAAATCGAAATCTTGTCACGTCATAAATGTCTTTAGCATCATTTATTTAACATAACGTATTTAATTTGTCCCTGCTAAATAAAAACATTAAATTGCTCCTCCTTTTTTTTTAAAGAGGCTATTCACATGGATGTTCTTGCTTTTACTTTTTATTTTTTAATAGTTTCAAGCATGCAATAGATTGATAGCTTTGATCGTTGCAGCATATCTTAGTTTTTTCAGCCTCTCATTGTTCCATTATGTTACGTTCCCTCAAGCTTTTTTGTCCTGTTTGAACGGTAGCTGCATATTTGGACCGTAAAAAACGCCTCATGGGGTTTGGAGAGAACTTTGTTCTCAGTCGTCCTGTTGAGCTTGTTTCCTGAGATGATCTAGCACTTTCTTGCCAATTTCGCACCCTGACTGAGAACTTTATTTTCTCTGTATGTCAGACAGTGAGCTGACCTTCACACCTGAGCTGCGGGTCATGACTGGCTGCTTGCGGAGTTATAGAGAAAGAGGCATTATGGGACTATTTTTAAGAGGAGCTCATTGTTCCACCTCCTCCACCATCTTCTTTTGCCATCATACAAAAATGATTGCTGACAGCAGGGGTATGCAATAATTCGAATGTGATATTTGGCTGGATGTAGGAGTTACATCCATTGCATATTGATTTTTATAGCACATGGCATCCTTGTAGGCCACCGCAGGTCATCTGTTCACCGGGAGGGTCTTTGTTATAAGTTGATAAGCATTTGAAATGGAATAAATTTGCGCTTTGTGTTTCATTTAGTCCGACCGGAGCATCTGTGCACCCATGTGCCATGGCCTCCATTGCCATGGTAACCATTACCCAGCAGCACTGATGAAAGCATGTCTCCTGCATCCTCCTCTGTAGGTCCTCATTACCTCACCATGTGTGTCTGCCACCGACAGAGAGAGTGTGAGTGAGCATGTCTATGTGCGTAAGAGAGAGAACGAGGTGAAAGAGAGAGAGAAAAAAGATTAGGAATATTTATTACGTTTAGAAGAGCAGAAGGGAGAAAGAGGGATTTGATAATGGAGCATTATGCCTTCTTAACCGGAGTGCGGGCATATTTTTTTTTTTTCCCTTTTCTATCTTGCTTATTATTTCTCTTTAAACTATGTGTAAATTGTGTACCCATGTAATTACTCAGCTGTCAGTCATTTGATCTTATTTAGCTAAGCTGATAGTGTCCTCGTGATCTGTATAAAATTGTTCTTGCCAGGAAAGTATGTTTGAACTCGAACAAAAATGGACAGGAACAGGGAGGAGGAGAACGCAAAGCATTCCTTTCCTCTCTCCTGGTTTGGCTTTAATCATTTCTCTCAAATGACCTCTTTAATTGCCTCGGACGTCACACCGACAGACCACCCATGGAAAGCTCATGTAGCGTCTGTTGCATATTGCACTACACGATAGCAAAAGCTTTTTCGTAATGGAAAGCTCCAATCTGATTGAATGATTAAATGCAGTTGATTCAGGGTTCAGAGGTTTTCATCAATGTGCAAAGTCATGTTTGCAAGTTCTCGGTTGTTGGTTTGCAAAGTTCGTGACCTCTTTTATTTTATTTTTTAATTTAATTTAATTTTTTAATTTAATTTAATTTAATTTTTAATTTTTAATTTAATTTAATTTTTTAAATTAACTAATTTGTCCTAGTACCCAAAACCTTACACCCTGTCCTAACCAGGGTGATATTGTTACCTAAAAATAAAACCGTTTAAAATAGTTTCCATTAATTTAAATAAGGTTAAAATAAAATAAAAATAATAGATGAAAAACTTACATTTAAAACACTTAAATTACAATTAGAAATGTTGAAATAAGTTTAAGTACTAAAATTACTAAAACTAAAACTGAAATAAAATAAATGAAAGCTAAATAGATATATAAAAAGTGATAACAGTGATAAAGCGCTTAAAATTACTCACATTTAAATCAATGAAAATATATAAAACAGAAAAAAGCTAATGCAAAATATTAATAAATGCTATAATAGTATATAAATAATACTAAAATAGCAGTGTTTTCGGTGTCATGTCATTTTTTTGGGACAGAAACATTAAGGAAGAGATGTTTTACCACTTGATGTTTTGCTCTACATAAGATTCTGTAGCAATAAGTTAACCACAGTTCACGCAAATAAACTCTGTAAACACTGTGTTTTGCATGCAAGCAAAGAAAACCGAATTACCATCAGAAAGCTTTCACATAGGATTATTGTGTGAAATTTATAACTGCTCTAGCCTCATGTGGTTTTATGTGCTACAGTTTGAGGCGTGATTCTGAGTGACAAGAGTTAATAACACCTGTTAGATTAACACCAGTCTCTGTGTGTTTGGTGTGTGCAGGCCCAACACCTCATGTATAGCTGTGAAGAAATCTGGATAGGAAAGTGTTGCATAGCAAAAGCATCAGGAGGTCGTTGATATTATTTGGGGCACTTTAAAATTCATTACAGTGACAATCAAACTATTCAGCCAACCCCTAAAACAAAATAAACTCAATTCTACCTCCTCACAGCTCATCCATTGGCCTGTGTGCTCAGTACTTTGTTTTGATACTTGTTTCAGCGGCACTGCAGAGACAATGGCTTGTTAGCCAATCATACATCCCACAGCGACAGTTGTCATCCTTGGTCGATATGGTTACAGCGATGACCTCACGCTGTGACCTTAATCAACAAGACAAACGAGACGATTGGATGTTATTATAAACTCAGTGAGCAAGAAGCCCTTCAGACTGAACGGTTATTATGAACCCATCCGATCTGATGTGATTGCACTGGTCTCTGAGGACAGAGGCGTGTTTATATGTCTGCATGTGTATGTCTGTTTCTTGAATGGTTTCGCTGATCTGGCTGATTGGTCCTGTGGGTGTACTAGCAGGAAACGGTGCAGGAAAACTCCATGTCAGCTGTGTGAACTAGATTTGTTGAGATCATGCTTGGTTGGAGCAGTGAGATCATGTGAAAGAACATAAGAGAGGGAACTGCAGACACATACTGAGGTGCCTGTGTTCAAGATGTGCGCTGTGGGTTAAATAGGGATTTTGGAGAAATCTTGTAGAGATTCTAAGTTTCACCAAAAAAGCATGGTTACGAGTCTTTAAACCTGTTTATGCATATACTATTGCACAAAAACAAATTTTTCCAAAATTGTAAATTTGAAAACTGGTTTACAGTGCAAGAATTTATGAAAACTGTGATGTCACACACATGCATATTACATGCTCATTCTTAGAGCTGGGTATAATGCGTTACACAGTATTCTAATTACTTTTCCTGATAACACAGTAATGTAATGCATTACATTTTAAATTTATGCAATTTGATTACAGTTACTAATGTCAATAAAAAATATGAAGTATTCGCTGATTTTTTTTGGTCATTTTGTTTGGCACATTTCAGAAAGTAGTTCACAGAGACTGAGATGGCAGAAAGTGCACCCTGTGTGTTTTTTTTTTTTTTGCTTTGTTTTACAAAAGCACAGCATTTTGTTGTTATTATGAATGTATACAAATAAAAGTAGACATTTTACAGTTTCAAATTATGAAGGTTTACAGTTAAAAATGATGGTACATTTTCAGTTCTTTTCACTGTTTTCAGGAATAAATGCAAGTGATCGTTCAAGTTGCTGTTTTCACACTTATGTAATTTTTCAGTCAATATTAAATTACTGAAAGAACTATGAGTTTCACTTTGTAGTGTATTTTTTAGGTTTGATAAAGTAAACTTGAAACTATCTTGAAAGTAAAGTAATTTGTAATCTGATTTCTTTTAAATACGGTAATCAGTAATGTAATCAAATTGCGATTTTAAAGTAGTAATTAGTTATTTGTACTCGATTACCTTTTTTTAAAATTTTTTTTTATTTTTTTTTTTATTAATAACTTACCTAACACTGTTCATTCTACAGGTATGGGTGCATAGGCATGTAGTGTTTCTTTGCAAAGTCATATCGCCAACTACTGGCCTGGCGTGCATAATACAATTTTTTTTTTTTTTTTTTTTTTTTAGTCATTTTCACAGATCCATGTGAAAGGGGATGATTTTGACAACGTTGTCATCAGTTTTCGAAACTTTGAAACAAAGGTTCCGTTTTTAGCACACACACACACACACACACACACACACACACACACATAATATACACACAGTGCCTTGCAGAATTTTTTTTTTTTTTATGTTATGTTGCAGCCTTATGTTAAACCGCTTTAAATTAGTTTTTTTTTTTCCCCACAACAATCTACATTCCACACACCATAATGACAAAGCAAATAACAGGTTTTTAACATCTTTGCAATCTTATTATACATAAAAAAAAAACATAAATTATTCCATTGCATAAGTATTCAAACCCTTATCTGGGACAATTGAAATTTAGCTCAGGAGCATTCATATTGCTTGTAGATGTTACTACACTTCCAGTGGAGTTAAAACTGCAGCAAATTCATTTGAATGGGTATGATATGGAAAGTCACACACTTCTCAGAAAAGATCTAACAGCTGAAAATGCATATCAGAGCAAAAACCAAGCCCTGACGTCAAAAGAACTGCCTGTAGAGCTCAGAAACAGGTTTGCGTCAAGGCATAGATCTGGGGAAGAGTTCAGAAAAAAGAAAAAAAATTCTGCTGCATTGAAGGTTCACAGAATCATGTAGCCTTCATTATCCATAATGGAGGATGCTTGAAACAACCAGGACTCTTCCTAGAGCTGGCCTCCTGGCCAAACTGAGCAACTGATGGAGAAGAGGCTTGGTTATACTGGTGAGCAAGAAGCTGATGGTCACTCTAGTTGAGCTTCATGATCATATATGCAGATGGGAGAAACCTACAGGAGGACAAACATCACTGCAACACTCCACCGATCTGGGCTTTATAGCAGTGTGGCCAGACTCAATTCTCTCTTCGGTGAAGACAAGAGAAAACACACTTGGAATTTGCAAAAAAAGCACCTAAAGGACCCTCAGACTCTGAGAAACAGATTCTCTGGTCTGATGACCCTCAATTCTAAGCATCATGTTTGAAGGAAACCAGCTCTGCTGATCACCTGCAGAGTACCGTCCCAAAAATAAAGTGTGCTGGTAGCAGCCTCATGCTGTGGGACTGTTTTTCAGCGGCATGGACTGAGGGACTCATCAGAGTAGAAGACAAGCTCAATGCACCAAAATATTGAGATAGCCTTAATGAAAACCCAGTCCAGAGCATTCAGAACCTCAGACTGGGCAGAAGGCTCACCTTCCAACAGGACAATGACCCTAAACACACAGCAAGAGTGGCTTATAGACAACTCTGTGAATGTCCTTGAGTGGCCCAGCCACAGCCTGGGCTTGAACCCAATCAAATATTTCTGGAGAAACCTGAAAATGTGCATCTGCCCCCATCCAACCTGACAGAGCTTGAGAGGTGAACAGGTGAGGTGAAGAATGGCAGATAATTACCAAATGCTGATGAGCAAAGCTTGTTGCATCATGCACAAAAAGACTTGAGGCTGTTAAAATGCTTCAGCTAAGTACTGAGTTAAGGGTTTGAATACTTATGCAACATATTTATTTCAGATTTTTTATAAATTTACAAAGTTGTGACAGTTCTGTTTTTGCTTTGCCATTATGGTGTATGGAGTGTAGATTGATGTGGGGAAAAAAGTAATTTAATGCAGTTTAACAAAAAGCTGAAACATAACAAAACGTGCACTATATATATATATATTTGAAAGCATTATTTTCATGATTATGAATTTAGTCTTTTAATTATGCAACAACTTTATTCTCAAAATCCTTTTTTCTCCCCTAAAGATGTCATCCAATACTGAAAATTAGTATTTTTTGTTTGAATCGAAGGTGCCAGGGCATCATTCCCAGTTTAACCCCTGTCCGTGACCCATGGTTTTTGACATGATGTTGACGTTTGCATGGGGCTTGTGCAGTCTGCCCTGAAGCACGTGGTCTGTGTGGGTTTCTAGAGCCGTCCGGGTTACCGTAGTTTAGTTGACACAGTGTGGGAACTCGATGCAGTGTGTCTCCCTCTGCCCTGTTCCCACGTCGATCTCTGAGCACGGCTCCCATAAACACACACACACACACACACACACACACACACTCACACACACACACACACACACACACACACACACACACACACACACACACACACACACACACACACTCACACTCACACTCACACTCACACTCACTCATAGATACACATCTGGCTTTGGCCCTCATAAGCATTGGGCTTTATATGTGTGTGCGAAAAAGAGTTAGAGGATTTCAGTGCATGCACAGCATGTAGGCATGAAGAGGCATATTCATATTTTGGTAGCATTACCCCCGATCTGTTAAAATAGGTTATTTTAGCAAATAGCAGAGTGTTTATTTACTCAACATGGGCTTACTGAATGTGTGTATGTGTGTTTATTGTGGAGGTTTGTTTGTGAACTCACCTTTCACAATACATTAAAAACACCATGGTAGTTTTCGTTAATAATTATATGTTAATAAATAATGGATAAATCATGGGGTCAGAAAAACACAGTACATGTGTAGTGAATTGCTTTTTAATGTGTTAAATGAACCATCTGAACTGATTCGCTAGACGTTCCAATGCTATGAAGAGAACCAATTAGGATGAACCGATTCACTTTAGTGACTCAAATTAGTGAATTGTTTTTTAAAAATATGTTCATTTACATGATTCCTTATGGTTCCATGTGGGTCCAATAAAACATTTTTACATGGTTGTGTATTACACCACTTTGTTTACATGCGAGTTTGACTACGTGATGGCCGGTGTCTGAGAATAGAATAGTTTATCAGTGTCTGTATATGTTTGTCTCTGACGGCCCCCCAGAGCTGTTCTGTCGTTCATTTGTTTATATGTATTTGTGAGGTTGTGTGAATGATGTGTGCAAAGGAGGTCATCTCTCAGAGGAGGTCATCTCTCAGAGGAGCGAGAGGCAGCGAGAACAGGAGCAGAGGGCGGGGAAGGATGCTGTGGCTCTCGTATGTTGCATAAGCAGATTATATTATGTAAGAGTTTTTTTTTTCCCAAAGGGGGACAAACAAATGGTTTTGCTTTCGTTTGTGTGTTGGCTCCTTCCACCATCCTGACTTTCTGCCCCAGTGCCCCCACACACCCTCTAGTTCCCAGAATACATTTGTATAGTGTTGGAGAGTAGCTAACTAAAAGTAGCAATGATGCTGACTTAACTACATTTTTCAGTAGCCTTTCAGTAGCTCAGCTGCTAAAAATAGTTGAGCTATTACAATAGCAAGCTACTTTTGACAACAGGCAGCATTGTTGCGTGACAAAATGCTACATCATTGTTGAACTGTGCACATAGTTTTCAGCTGGCTGAGCTGAGTCAGTAATTGAATGCCCTGAAGTGTCCTCTCTTAAATTTAACTTTGGGAAGTCCAATTCATTTGTTGAATCTGTTCCTTTGGACATTTCAAGTAATTAACAAAAATCAATAATTTTTTTTAAATGTTGTTCACTGTTTTTAGGCATTTGTTTGTTTTGTTTATTTGGTTATTTAATTGGTTAGTTAGTTACTATACATCTTTTTGACCATAAATAATTTTTTCACCATGTAAATACACTACCATTAAATTTTTAAAATGTTTTTGAAAAAGTCTTTCATGCTTACAGAGACTCCATTTATTTCACTAGAAATAAAGTAAAACAGTAACATTGTGAAATGATATTACAATATAAAATAAATGTTTTAAAATAATTTAAATATATTTTATTCCTGTGTTGGCGAAGCTGGATTTTCAGCCATTACTGCAGTCTTCAGTGTCACATGATCCTTCAGAAATCATTATAAAATTCTGATTTGGTGCTCAAGAAACATTTATTATTATTAATGCTGAAATCAGTTGTGCTGTTTAATATTTGTGAAAACTATGATATTTTTTCAGGATTCTTTGATGAATAGAACATATAGAAGAACAGCATTTATTGGAAATAAACTCAGGGGAAAAAAGAAACATCCTCTTGCATTCAACTGCTTTTATTTTCAGTTTTCAGTTTCTTAATTTCTCCTTTATGGTTTATTGAAAAACCCTTTCCAATAAAGATCAATAAAGCTTGTTTGAATTTTACAAAATGATCTTTGCAATACAATATCCTAAAAAAATGACTTTTTTTATGCTGAGTTTAGAAATCTTTTGTGCTATAATAAATGACTTAACTGTCACTTTTGATTAATTCAGTACATCCTTGCTGAATTAAAAAAAAATTGAATTGTCCCGAAATCTTTGAACTGTAGTATATGCATGTGTATATAGCGACTTTATCATTACCTTGTGACTGGTGATTCTAGGCTATTATTTCAGTAGCCTTCCCAATGTTGGTGTTTGTGCTGTCTGTGTGTGTGAGGTTATATCTGAATACGTCTGTATGCTCTGTCAGAAAGCGTAGCTTTGAGTTTCACAGCTTCATCTCTTCAATCCTACCTTGGAGCAATGCTATTCAACATCCACTGTGGACCTTCATGCGTGTGCTATATTGAGCAGCAGAGATATGTGCTTCCGTCCCACTCACACACTCCTCTATACATAGCCCTGGATATTCCACCCTCATGTTCTTCAGTACTCATCCACAGAGTTTCCCTCACCTTTCACTTGCTTTGTTCCCACTGATCGATAGAATACATGCAGTGTGCTTCATAAAACATCAACAACATAACCCATTTTAGTACAGACAGAGAGTTTCAAGAGTTGCAATTAGATGAATATGCATTGCATTATGGTAAACTTTTAGATGAACTATTCAGTAAGCTTCACACCAACACTCTAAGTTGTATCTAAAAAGATTTTATGATATTTTATTAAATGCATGTGTTGTTTAGTAGCTTAATATCATGTAAATAGTGCAGTATGCTATTTCAGCACTCTGAAAGCTCTTCCTCTGTTTTAGCTTCTGTAGAAGTTTAGATCGATTGCTCAGTTACATGGTTGATTAACTGGTTTTCGCATTGAAGTTTATTTGTTTCAGATCAATAAGTCAAAGCAGAGATCAGTGGACTCAGAACCAATCAAGATGAAAATTGGCAGTCTCTTTTAACTTTGGCCACTTGTGTCCCAATTTTTTTTCAAATAAGTTTTTGAAGAGTCTTTTATGCTCAACAACGCTGCATTTACTGGAAAGAAACACTAAAACTGTGAAATATTATTGCAATTTAAAATAACTATTTTCTTTTTGACTATATTTTAAGTGTAGTTTATTCCTGTAATGGCTGCTGAAAATTCAGCTTTGCCATTACTCCTGTCTTCAGTGTCACATGATCCTTCAGAAATCATTCTAATATGCTGATTTGGTGCTCAGAAAAACATTTCTTATCCTTATCAGTGTTGAAAACAGTTGTGCTACTTGATGTTTTTGTTGAAACCATGATCTTGTTCTTGTTGATCTTGTGTCGGGATGAATAAAATATTCAAATATCAGCATTTATTTGGGGAAGAAAAGTACTGAGCCCAAACTTTTGAACAGTATTATATACAGTATATCAGCTGTTAGTAGACAAATTAATCTAGAGAGAATGTGAAACGTATGTTTTTAAGTTTGTTTTATAAACGTTTACAGGCCGAAACTACCCATATTCGTATAAACGCCCAGCAGTGGATTGCACGCATGTTCTGAATTAGAATCCATCTGATGAAACCACTGGTATGTTTGAGCTTATAGTGCATATTTCAACACACTGCCCTTTCCTTTTGCATTGCCCTGATGATGATTGTTTCCCTGAACCATGCATGCTCCACTGACCTCTTCCCTTTGGCGATCTTTCTGCCCTCAATTTTCATCTTGATGCTTGCCAAAGCTGGAAAATAATGACATCAGTCATAATCTCTGCCCTTCCCCTCCCTGCTCCATTTCTTTTTTGTTGTATTTATGCCTTTGTACATCTGCTTATCAGTCACAACAGGGCAACTCCCCTTTCTCTCTTTTGTCCCTTCTCTTGATCTTTTATACCCAAAGTCCTTTTTATAAAGAGTAAGTTCACTCAACGGCCATCTTGGAAACACCCCCAGGCGGTGGTTTCCAGTTATGCGAGTAAAGCTATCGACTTAAACCAAATATAAACCAAAACCTCATATTTCAATAACACATGGCAACTCATCAATAATTATCAATTTTTCAGCTAACCTTCATGAAAGAAGATATTGCATCTGTACAATGTAATTTTGGACCCCCAATGGGGGGAAAAAAAAAAAAGTTAAAACATTCTTCTTGTTTTGTGTTCCACTGAAGAAATTAAGTCAAACAGTTTTGGAACAACATGAGGGTGAATAAATGATGACAGAATTGTCTTTTTTTTTTTTTTTTTTTTTTTGGTAAATTCCTTTATTTCCATTTTCTTCTCGTGTTCCTGGGACTTTTTAGTCAAACTTGGCTCCACTGGAAGCACAGTTTACCGTCCTGGCACTCTCCATGAGTCATCTTGTTAGCATTTAACCCTTTCAGATGTCAGCCCCTCAGTGCCCCAGCTCAGCTGAGGCCTCAGTGGTCTTTAGGTGCCCTCCCTCTGGGCTGCCCCAATTCACGCTGGCACCCGGCCATTCACACACAGCTGCCAGTGGCCAGACGTTTCTAAACACACAGGCAGAAAGAAATACACACTGTGCGCCCAGCTAAAGTACACATTGACTTTCACACACAGAGAGCTGCGATAGCACAATGTTTTGATGCACAGTGTGTATATAACTGTATTAACAGAGTGCAGCTATTCGCTATTTGCATAATGCTTTTAATACTGTAGCTATGACCTCCCACTGGGCTTCATGTCTTGGTCCTGTTCCAAGGCCAACTTCTCTTTTTCTTTTGGCAAGGTTTGCTTTTCCTCTCTGTGCATCTTTTTCATGTTGCTTGAGTCCTTTGTGACTGCCCTCTTCCCCCTGGACTGTTTAATGCTCAGTGTTATTTTTCCCCTTTGTTTACAAATAAGCAAAAGATCAATTATGATGCCTGAGAGCTCTTTGTCCCACAGGAGATACTGTGCTCATTGGGGACCAGCCTCCTTTATTGAATGACCTTTCTGTGTGGCTTTCAAGTTGCATTTTAAGTGTCCTTAATAAGTATTGTACATCTAATTCTCTCTCTTTCATCTGCTTGTCTCTGGTGGTCTTTCCTTTCTTCACTTTAGCTTATGGTTGACTTACGGATTAATATAAGAGGTTTTTAAACTTTGGCATCATGAATTCATGATAATTTAGCATGTTTAGATTGATAATGTATTTATTTGTTTGTTCTTTGACAGGTTATGTCTGGTCTCTTCATCTTTAGGAAAAATCAGGATGTAATGATGTTTTTTGTACATGTATGAATAATTCTATTTGATTGACAGCCCAAAAAGAAATACAATGTTACCAAAAATGTATTTTTCAATAAACGCTGTTCTTTTCAACCAAAAATGCTGAAAATGTATCATGTGTTTTTCACAAAAATATTAAGACTGTTATCAACATTGATAATAATATTTCTCAATAATATTTCACAATATTTCTCAAACTGCAAACATGAAATGCAGACCGAAACTAAACAAATGAAATGCAAATATTAATATTAAACATTGCAATAATTCAGTGATTAAATCTGTAAAATTGAGAATTCTTAAGATTCTTGTGCATTAATTTGTAAAAAAAAAAAAAAAAAAAATTTATTACTAGTGTTCAGTCCTAAATGATAGGGCTTTGCTCGTAGGAGATATTTCAGATATATTTGAGATATCTAAGGTTTGATGATCTTGTGGTTTTCATTGTATTTTGAACATCTTGAGTAGCATACCACTCAAAATACAATGAAAACCACAAGATCATCAAACCTTAGATATCTCAAATATATCTGAAATATCTCCTATGAGCAAAGCCCTATCATTTAGGACTGAACACTAGTAATAAATTTTTTTTTTTTTTTTTTTTTTTTTTTGGCTGTTCCTGAGCTTGAGTCTAAGGTGAAGTCCATTTGAGGTGTTCAGTGGCTTGACTGAACTGTATTAAAAGGTCAGAGGTAAAGAGATGTACTGCAGCAAACAAAAGAAGGTACAGTCGTGAGGAAAACACCAGTGTACTTGGTTAAATTGCTTTACACCTCCACAAGCTCATACAGGCCATTTTATAGATCACTGCCTCTGTTTGTTTTGTGTTATGTTGTTTTCTCTCCAGCAGTGTGAGTGGCTTTCAAAAAAAGACAAAAAGAATTGACCCGTTGAAACTAAATGGAGGATGACCCAAAATAGGTATCCTCAAGAAGTGGGAAAATCAGTTAAGTTTTGGAGAAATTTGGCAAGAACAGAGAAATTTAGAGAGAAAAATTCAAGGGGTGAAGTATAGGTCCAGTCATGGAGTAAGAGGGAGAATAGATGAAGTTGTTCTCAAAGATAACAAAGTTAAGGTGCCAAAACAGTAATAAGTTACAATGTAAGAGAACCATGGTGAAAAAAACAATGATTTTGTCTTTGTATTGACTAGGAAATTATTAGCAGTAAATGAACTCTGTTTTCCATACAAGTGCTTTTTTACATTGCTTTTTGTTGTGGATGGAGCCCGAAGTGTGTCACATTTAGATTTTCATGAATAAATATGTCTTCCTCCATACTTCATCTCCTCTTTTGCCTCTCTCACGCTCCCTTCTGTAGCTTTCACTATACGTCACACTCATAGTCATGGTGCACAGCTGAATTCATAGATCCAAGTGTGTTACTTATGCATGAGTAAGTGCCAGCCAGACAGTTAATTCTCCCCTCTCTCTCATTCCCAGTCCCTGGCTTCTCTTTTGCACTTACTTTGCTGCCTTGTTTGGCATGCTGCGATGGCCCGGATCTGCTCACTTCACTTTCAACAGACATAAGATTGCTTCCAGCCAAGTGTTTCATTTTGTGCACGTTTGGGGGGGAGGGGGGAGAAAAACAAATCAAACAGGAAATAGGTGTTACCACATTTGGGTGTAAGTTGATTAAAAACAGTCACACAGTCAAACAGATCTCACAGTATTGTGGATAATTCTCATTTAATATGACACATACCCCTTTTTTTTTTTATAAGTGTGGTAAAACGGTACCTTGTCATCTACTTTAGGACTTATTTTCATTAGTGCTGCATGCTTACATGGTATGTTTTTTGATTGTGTAAGTATATATTTTGTGTCTGTATGTAAGAATATACAAGAACCTTTAACTTAGAATGATGTAAAATAACATATGTAGGTATATTTAAATAATGTATGTGAGCATTTATCTAATTTATGTATACATATGCTTTTTTAGTTCACTTTTTTTCTAAAGTGATGGGACACAAGATACAGAAAAGGAAAAAAAATTAAATGGTAATAGAATTTGAGAATTGAGGATTGATTTGAAAGACAATAAAAAGACAAACAAACTAACAAAGAAACAGTAAGTAAATAAATAAATAAAAGCCCTATACCTGATATTGTAATTTCCACTTCTGTCCACCTTATTTTGCAATGTGGAAATAAGCTATTTTCTATTTTTCAAGACTATCAATTCATTAACCACTATAGGTAAATAGAATAATAAAGTGAAGTAAATGATATAAAACTTTTTTTTCGCCATAAATCAATGTGTTTATGATTACAATAGTAAAATTTGATAACACATACCAGTTTGCAGTATGAAACACACTTTATTTTAAAGTCAAATTCTCGCTATTAACAAGCCATTAACTATGACTTTTGCCTCAATAAATTTGCTGCTAATTAATGGTTGTAAAAGGTAGTTGTTAAGTTTAGGTATTGGGTAGGATTAAGGATGTAGAATATGGTTATGCAGAATATGTGCTTTATAAGAACTAATAAACAGCCAATATGTTAATAATAGGCATGCTAATAAGCAATTAGTAAATAGTGAGAACTGGTCCCTATACTAAAGTGTTACCCAGTTTTTCAGCTAAAAATAACTTGAACCAATGACACCAGAAGCTTCTCGCGTTCGAGTTAAAAATGGTCATACCTGCTCTTATGTTAAAAATAAGGTGAATAGCTAAACAACAAGTATAAATCCATGGGTTGATCTGTTCTCCAGGCATGGCCTAAACTCTTCCAGCATGTCTGCTGTAATTAAAATGAGGGATTGGGACAAGCTTTGCTAATTAACAGCTGGGAACAGCTCCTCAGGGTTTGAGACGCTCAGAGCAATGATTCTTAGTCACTGAACCACATTTGCAACAAGAAATCTAACAGTCCTTGGGCCGTTTGGGCCGCTAAAACTGCAGCTGCTTCCTAAGACAGGTTTGCGCACTTAATCTTGAATTAACAATGTCAGCCCAGGTGATTGTGAATTTATCCTGGAAGCCATTTTCTACCAAGGTTATGCAGCAGAAAATGCAGTCATTACTTATGTATTATCCAGTTGCACGTCCTTCACCTTGAGTTGCTGGACAGCAGAGATATAGTCTAATAGCTATTCTTTTTGTACCGCTAAACATTTTACATCACCGTAACTTTCTTGCTCTTAATTGTTTAACTGTCTTGTGGTTAAAGAGTCTTTCTCTGATGGGCACTTTAATGTTTGCCATACAGTCAATTATTAAAATTTCCTAGTTCTCTCTCAAAATCCAAGGGGGCGAATAGTAAAAGATGCATGAACTTGTTTGTACTGTTCCGTCACTCCTACTCTGTTGTGTGCATCCGGCGTTTTCCCTCTCTTGTTTTACTGCATGGAAAGCGATTCAGATGTTCAGGAATTCACAGAGCATGGATGTTGTGGCAGACTCCTTTGCCAGCTTGGAATGGGGCAGCAGTTGTTAATAAGGAATGACAGCACTTTTATCCTTTTATAAGTCTGCTTTCAGGCTGCACTTGCTCTGGGTAAAGACTCTCAGGAGGGTCTAGACGTGTCTTTGAGGCTCTTTGAAGCAGGGTAGCAAGGGGATACAAGAAGTTCAATGGCGTGAAGGGTGAACAAATTCTATCAAAGGTATATACATGAACTGGACGAGGGTGTACAAAAGAAACAATGTCCTTAAGATCAAACGTGTTTTTTTTTTTTTGTTTTGTTTTTTTGGATAGTTGGCCCAAAAAAAAGAGAATTGTCATCATTTACTCACCTCATGTCATTCCCAACCTGTGTGACTTTCTTTCTTCAGCAGAACAGAAGAGATATTTAAAATATATATATATATATATATATATATATATATATATATATATATATATATATTTTATTTTTTTTTTGTCTATACAATTAGTCACCCTAGTGAAAAATAAATATACTGAAATGTATTTGAAATAATACATATGTTTCATGCTAAGTATACTACAGATACATTTACATATTTATGTACTTAATAAAAATGCCCTGCAATTGTACTTTTGGTATGCTAAACTGGTATACTTAGTCTGCTAAATTGGAACAACTAATTTTGTACTTAATGCACTGTAATTATGTGGAAGTAGTGCTGAAGTCCAACTTAAGATATACTGAAGTATATTTGATTGCGCTAAAGTGGAACTATTGCAAGTATACTTTAGATACACTTTAAAAATCTTGCATTTATTATTCAAAGATCATGCAGTCCTCATCAATAGTGACATTAAAACACATTTTAGGTTTAATATTAAGAAATGTGCATTCTGCACAAGTAGTACTCCAAATAAAGTTTAATTATCATTTTTATATCAGTAAGTCTCAAGCGATATGTCAGTAAATATGTTAACGGATTTGAACTATACTTAGTATGAAATAAATGATTTTATTTTAATTATTACTTATTTTACTAGCGCAGTGGGGTTCAAAACAACAATGGTCCCGACTGACTTTCATTGTATGGGCCAAATATCTTGTTTTTCAGAAGAAAAAAAAGTTAGGCAGATTTGGAAATACATGACCAATGTGTTCAATAAATACACATTTTTTATTGATAACCATAAAAAATTATCTGCCAAGTAATATATTAAGTATATATTAGTATATATTAGTATATATACCAATTGTAACCCGTTTGATGTTACTGCCTTTTGAATATAAATTAGGATTAATATGCAGAACTATTATTTTTGTAATTGATGATTCTGTAAATGCATAAACAACAGAAGAAGTGTGGTTTACCAGCTGAGCAGATGGAACAGACACTGGGCCAAATATTGTATTAACATTAGCCATTTTACTAAGTGACAGATGATTGCACTAAAATACTGTAGTTTGATTGGCTGCACAATGTCTGATGTCATCAACAAAAATAAAAACATTTTCTTTTTTCTTTTTGAAAAAGTGATAGACTTATTTATTTTGCTAATTTAACTGTGCCCTATTGAATAGTATGGTTATTATTTGCATTTAGCACATCCCTGTTTGACAGCCTTCCAGTTGAGAACCTTTGGCTTAACATTTGTATATCTTTTTCACTTCGTTCTAAGAAAGCATGAGTGCTGGGGAGGCTTTTTAGGAAACAGATAACCTGAAAATCACTCTTGGCAGACATTTGGGTAAGTGGTGTCTGAGCTTTTCTCTGCTCATTCGGGCAGCTTTGAAGACTGCCTGAGGACTGATTGTTTTCCGAATGGAACCTGTAAAGCAGCATAGGCTGATGACTGTGTAGGCTATGTAGGCCGTGAAAAACTGTGATAAGAGGAGCTTGATTGTAGAAATGGCCGGCAATTATTTCAAGTGCTTTACTCTTGATCATGTGAGACCAACCGTGCTTTGCAATCATGACTATTGTCGTGAGCTGCTTTTCTCTACTTCCACAGTTTCTGGTTGGCTAGCAGAAAACTCACTGGGTAGATAGATAATAAAATAAAGCAATTTGGATAATAAAACCTGGAAATAACTAGATTCATCTCTAAGTAGATATCACAAGGATATCAAAGTACTGAAGTCAGAGTAAAGCAGTTCATAAATCAAATTTTAAATTGTCAAATAGTTAAACTGGTTTAACATTTCTTCAGACTTTTACAAGTAGTTAAAGTACTTTTCATACTGTGAAAAATTGATACTTGTGACACATTCGATTAGATTAGATCAGGGCAATGATGCATCTGTGTAGGAAGCACTGTAATAAACCGGTTTCTTAATTCCAGGACAGACAGGTATAACAGAAGGTTTAGTGAGTGTAATCATATTAAGTCCTGTTTAAGTTTTACAACGCGTATTTAATTATAAAGCAATTTCCGAGTGATGAGTTGGAGCATTGAAATCTCCATAGCTGCCAGCTGTTATTAGGCAGGAGTTATTCAGATTGTACTGGAACATTTTTCTTTCACACTCTGCTGTAGTTTATTCAATTATTTCTCAATATCGCTTAGAAATGTGAAGGGTAACTACTAGATTAATTTAATTTGATCCTTAATGCACCACCACCAGTCTTTATACACAACCTTCCCTACCCTCCTCTATATTTGGCTGTTTTTCGCTCCTGGGAAGAACAGGTGTTTGATAATCACTCTTTTGCTGTACTCATATTTGCTTTAACTACACGTTTCATCCTTCAAGCTGTTTATAGACAAGCTCAATGTCAGGAGATCAGCTCTGCCTCACATTTCTGCTTGACATAATTCTATTTTGACCCACACATCAGCATTTTCAATTAGTTGGGCGGTAGGATTGATGGCCGGCTAAACTCATTGTCGGTTAATCCATGAGCGTTCCCCTCTAACCCTGCTAAATCACTGGCTCTCCATCAGGCACGGATTACCCCGCAGGTCTCATGGGGTGTGAGCGGTGCGGCGGCACTAATCTACTGCTTTCTCAGAGCTGGGATCATTAGCTGGATTGCAGCGCTGTTGCGTGGCTTGCCTGTAGCCGGAGTGGATTACTGCCAGCACCAGGTGTTGTCCCAGCTGATGAAGTCAGTGGTACGGGGTGGTTTTTGGGGTGGGGTTAGTGGACTCTGTTGTGAGTGGGTTAATGAGCTGATGGACGGAAATGGTGTGCACTTAAAGGAACACTCCACTTTTTTTGAAAATGGGCTCATTTTACAACTCCCCAAGAGTTAAACAGTTGAGTTTTACCGTTTTTGAATCCATTCAGCAATGATATTACGCAGTACCTGAAAGTAGTCCCCAGCTATATCATAACTAGTTACCTAACTGGGGACTACTTTCAGGCTCTGCGTAATATCATTGCGCCTGCTGCACCCATGGTACGGCAGCAAAGTTCCTTGATTATTACGCCGGAATGAGAGTATAGTTCCTAGCCATATTGACCTAGAAAATCGCAACTTTTCATTTTCCATCGGTCTTAGTAAACGATGTAACTACAGAAGAGTGAAGCTTTAAATAGGAAAATTATCGAAACTCTTTGGTCATTTTTGAGCGAGATGCTAATGGTCTAATCTGATTCAATGATCTATGCTAAGCTAAGCTAAAAGTGCTACCGTCAGACCCAGAGATCGGCTGAATGGTTTCAAAAATGGTAAAACTCAACTGTTTAACTCTAGGGGAGTTGTAAAATGAGCCTATTTTCAAAAAAATTGGAGTGTTCCTTTAAAGGGATAGTTCATTTACTCACTCTCTCGTCATTCCAAACCTGTATGACTTTTTTTCTTTGTTCTGTTGAACACAAAAAGAGCCCCCCCCCCCCCCCAAATGCATTCTTTTGTCTTCTGCAGAATAAATTGTCATATGTTTGGAATGACAGGGGGGAGAGGAAATTATCACAGAATTTCCATTTTTGGGTGAATTATCCCTTTAACCAATCCACTCTGTCTGTCATACTGTAATGAAGGACATCATTATAATGGCAGTTTTACTTTCAGCAGTGCAGGATGGCTTGGTTTGTTTTTGAAAAAATAGTAATCAGCCATTCATTTGTCAGTGTACAGCTACGTTACATTAATACTGTTACTTGGTGATCTCATAGAAACTTTTTTTAGTCCATGCAAGTCTCAGCAGAATTTCCTCAACAGTCTGCCATGTGATTAGCTCTTTGTTTGCTTGCCCAGTATTGCTCAAAGCTAATGTCTCCTTTTACATAAATACTGTATTTGCAGGCTCTGTTATCCTATACCATTTTAACATGCCCATTTTAATTTAACAGTTTGTTTAGCCTATTAAAACTAGGAATATGCAAAAGGCAGCCAAAGATGTCCCTGAGTGTAAATGCACAACATTTCCATGAAGCTTTTAATGTGTAAACAGTCTAATAGCAACTGTTAACATGCTAATTAAAGCAAAATGTCACTGTATACACAAGTGTTCAAATGTTTGGGGTTGGTTAGAAGTTTTTTTTTATGTTTTGAAAGTCTTTTATGCTCACCATGGCTGCATTTATTTGATCAAAAATATAGTAAAACTATTATTGTGAATATTTTGCAATTTAAAACTTTTATATTTTAATATATTTCAAAATGTAATTTATTTCTGTTATGGCATTTCACATGAACCTTCAGAAATTATTATGCTGATTTGGTGGTCAACAAACATTTCTTATTATTATCAGTGTTGAAAACAGTTGTGCTGATTAATATTTTTGTGTAAATTGTGATATTTCTTTCAGGGCTCTTTGATGAATAGAAAGCAGAAAATAATTTTATTATGCTTATTTTAAGCAGAAAATATTGTAGAAGTCTTTACTTTTTTAGCATCCTTGCTAAATAAAAGTATTAATTTCTAAACTTTTGAACAGTAGTGTAACTACACAAACTCTAGACCTTGCAAGTTGACTGATTTTTTTTTTTTTTTCTCATCCTTAAGATACATGTTCTTGTATTTGTCAATATCTGTAAATAAAATATTCTTGCACAGCCTTCAATTTGTGAATTTGCTTTGTCTTCCTTTCAGTCCAGAGAGTTTGTATTGGCTGTAAGCGGATGACAGTAGTAAACACTCTGGTGTGTGAAAGAGTTTAGCCTCAGGCAGCATTGAAAAGGTTCAATGAGGACTCAGTAGTAGAGCAGGCTGATGCCATTGTGGGTTTTAGCTGCCAAATCACTGATGAGCTTGAAAATGCCCCTTAAAGGGCAGGGACTCGACTGTTATTAAAACCAGTCAGCTCTGGTAGGAATAGACCAAGGGTTATTCCCTCAGTCTGAGCCGTCACCAGTGCCCATACTGACGGATCTTCGTTCATATTATATTTTCCTTTGTCACTCTTCATTTTCTCCTCCTTGTCCTCAGTTTCTCCATCCAACCAACCTCCAATTATTATCTCCTCCTTTCTAGTGCCTGTGCTCCCCTTCCATTCTCCTCTTTCCCTTGATTAAGTGGAGATGGGAGCACATCTAAATTTAACCACACTTCATCTCCCAGCTCCCTCCTTGTTGTGTTTGATACTTCTAATATCCTTCTCAGACTGATGGTGGAAAATTGCTTATAATGTCTGTGTAATTTTATATTATGGAAGAAAGATGCGTGTTTTACCTACCTTCTAGGTTTTCCAGCAGTGTGTGTGTGTGTGTGTGTGTTACACTCATCCTTCCATCTAATTAACTCCTGTTTTTTCTGCAACCCTTGTTTCTCGCCCTTTTTTCATATTCCTCAGCTAACACTCTTACAATCCTTTCCTCACTGGTAGATCTTCCAATCTTTTCCATTCACTCTGGAAAAACACAAAAAACAAATATATGTTTCAAAAAACAAAGCAAAATGAAGTGCGCTTAGGGGGATTAAGTCTGATAGATGCACTTTTAGGCTAGAACGATACATTAAAAGCTTTGCAGACTTGTCATCATGGTATCTTGGAGAGCCCTGATTGGTAGGTCGCATAGATGGATGGATAGATGGGTGAGCAGACTGCTTTTTTGTCTCTTTCTCCTGGTGCCCTTGGGTGTCTAACCACTAAAGCTGCATTTTAGCCTTGCGTGGTCATGCCTGTTAAACTGCGCACTGTGCTGCATGGCTCACTGTGATTGCTTCAGCTCCGCTATCACCCAGTCTGCTCAAACACCTGCTGATGTGGATTCACAGCGGCAGGCTGTCGACTCGTCAGGCAGGTTCTGATCCAGAAGCATGGCAGCTTTGAGGAATGGAGTCTGCCAGCTGCATAAAAACAGACAAACGAAGACAAATGAACATGTCAGAGTGCTCAGTGGCTGCACACTGTACTCTCTGACCTGACCTCATCCACTGCTTCTCTGGTCTGAATGTCAACTGGGTTTTGCTTGGCTGAGGAATTCCAGAGTTGTGGTGTTTTGCGAAACTTCTAAGTTGTGCTTATTTCTTACTTGACTGTAAACTGTGATAATAAAGAAGAAGAATATGAAACTACATTTGTGTGAAAAAAGGAAAAAAAAAAAAAAAAAAGGAAAAAAAGAAAGAAAAGTTAATAATATCCGGGCATAAAATTACTGTACCAGTACATTACGTATGATATTCTGGTCCCTAGACAGATATGGTTGAGTCTTTGGAATTTTTTTCTGCCCATTTTATTGTCTGCCAGGTATAAATTTCATGTCTGATGATTGATTTGAAAAGTAATAGTTGTGGCACATGCAGAGAAACTGAAGACTTTCCGGTGGGATTATTCATGTCTTAACTGTATAAAGTCCATATTTGATATTTGATATCTGGTATGTCTGACATTCATTAGCTTCTGCGTGCATACTCTCTGCGTATCTGTTCTGAGTCAGTCTGATTAGTGCCAAATGGCTTGGGGTGGAAATCCCAGATTACACATTCTAACTACTGCAGTGACATAATGCGTTTCCTTTAGGAGGTTTTGTTGTGGATTCATTTTTAGGTATTAGGACATAGATAGGCCAGAGCTGCAAGCACATATATTTAAACCAGCAAGACCACCAGCCCCAGCAAACAGAAACCTTTTATCTCCTTTCCTTTCAGTGGGTCGGACAAGGTGACAGTTAGTTCTGCCATCATTTAGCTTTTGCTTTTTTTCTGTTACTCCAAAATGAATTTCATTATCATTTCATCATTCTGCATCTCTGGAGTGAAATGCTTGAAAACGAATGACTGTTTTTAAAATGTTAATGTGCATGGCTGAATTGCTACATAAGCTTTTCAGCAACATTTTACTGAATCATCTTATTTGGGAATTCAGTAAATTTGAATATTTCCAAGGGATATTTTTTTTTTATGAAGCCCAAGATTTGAGGTTTTGCTAGGTAAAATTAACTAGATTCCAATAATTTAAAATTACAAATACAGAATCAAGAATAGCAAAGAAAAAACAGGGATATTTTAGCAGTACTAACAATGGCAAAACACAGTCCAGTGCTGCTGGTCTGTGATGTAATATAGGATGTGGTTAGTTTATTCTGAATAGGCCGGAGGAAGGGCACCATAGTTAATTTCCCTTGGATGACATGAAGCTCCATTAATGTCAAAAATGTGCCTGAATGGTTATGTGCAAAAAGTCGTTTCAGGTAGAAACATACGTCACGTTTGGACGTAAACTTACAGACATGCTTGAACACAAGGAGCTTTCTATAATGGATGAGACAGTTTCCATCTTGCTTTGTTGCTAAGATGTTTTACTAGTACAGCACTGTGTAGAATGACAGAAGATTTCTTCCTTTGTGGTTCACATAGTGTTTAATTTTTTCTTCTTTTTTTTTTTCCAAGGATCCTTCAGTGGCCAAGGTCAGTGGTGGGAGAAAGAAAACTGTTTCCTTCAGCAGTATGCCATCAGAAAAGAAGGTGAGCAGTGCTGCAGATTGCCTTGCCTTCATGCAGGGTGGCTGCGAGCTAAAGAAGGTGCGACCCAACTCGCGCATCTACTCAAGATTCTACACTCTGGACCCTGAGCTGGCCTGCCTCCGTTGGGAACCCTCCAAGAAAGATGGTGACCGAGCTCGACTTGACATCTCTGCTATTCGTGAGGTCCGTACAGGGAAAAGCACAGAGACCTTTCTCCACAATGGCCCATCGGAGCACCTTGCTGAAGAAGCAGCCTTCTCCATCATTCACGGTGATGAGTATCAGTCCCTGGACCTGGTTGCTCTCTCTGCCGATGTGGCCAACATCTGGGTGACAGGGTTGCGGTACCTGTTGTCTCACCCTGGTTCCATTGGTGGAGGGAGTGGAGGGGATGGAGTGGTGGGAGAAGGCAGTATTGGAAGCAAGATGAGGCAGAACTGGTTGGCGGCAGAGTTTGCTCTCGTTGATGAAGATGGACACGGAATTGTGTCTGAGGACACAGCAGTGGCCACCATCTGTAAACTCTGCCCTGGCATTAGGGAAGCAAAGGTAGGACGTTCTTTTATAATTCAATTTATTGACCACAAAATCTTGCATTTCATGAGTAAATGGGTTTAGAAAAAGCCAAGCAATACTGAATGTCTGGCTCCCCAAATTGAAAGCAATCAGAAATGCATATACTGCAGCAGTTTTTATTTAGGACGCACAAAATAAGAATCATGCTACTGTCCTAGAGCAGTGTAAGATGAAATACAAGCACTGAAAGAGCCATAAATGTGAA
Source organism: Tor tambroides (assembly GCA_021397915.2). Classification (NCBI taxonomy): domain Eukaryota; kingdom Metazoa; phylum Chordata; class Actinopteri; order Cypriniformes; family Cyprinidae; genus Tor; species Tor tambroides. The sequence continues at coordinate 29,791 of JAFVLL020018312.1, read as the reverse complement.
CAGGTAATATGATTGTTGTTCCAGAGCTCGTCTCTCTGTATCATTACTTAGCTTGACTTGATAACCAGCCCTGCTGAGGCGCATAGCAATTGTTGTGTTTTCAATTTGGCAGCTGTGACAGTAGTTGTGTGTGGACTGGACAGCTGGGGACAGGAGGAGGACGGACAGAAGCCACAGGGCCAAGTCTCCAAGTCTTTGTGACAGCGGGTGTGAGGCATCTGCTTCATGTGTCTAGAGAGACATGTAAAGGCAAAAAGGGCAAGCATTGAGGAGCTGACTGTATAGGCATGACTCACTTTGCTCCTGGCTGTATCCTAATCTTGAAAAATGCAGGACACAATCTAGGCCCTGTGAAGAGCCACTGTCACTGAATTTGTATGACTTGTGACATTTTGTCTCTCAAGATTCAAATTACTATCTGCCGCAAGCTGCTTATTTGATTTGCCTTTGGTCTGTGTAATAGTTTTGTACTGTGACTGTTCGTTAAGTTTCAAGGAAGAAAATCACCCCCCAGCATTTCTTGTTCAAGAAACAAAACCTAAAAAACCGATGAGATAGGCTTACATTATAAACAGATGATAATTACAGTAGACTGCGGAACTCTCAAGGCCTTGGCCATCAGTAATCAACCGTTACCTGACAGTAGTCCTTATGTTCTTTTGTTTATCATTTAGTAGATACTTTAATATCCAAAGCAAGGCATTCCCCCTGGAGCAAGTGCCTTGAGCAATAGCACAATGATAATAGTTTGTAGATTAATCCTCTTCTAATCACACTTTAAAATAACAAGGTTTGGGTTTCTAGCTCAAACTGTTATCCAAAAAAGTGCTGCCAACACAAATACGTGTACTAAAACACATTAATACAGCTCTTTCTTTTTTCTTTTTATCAGGTGCGATTGCGCTTTAAGGAGATTCAGCGAAGCAAAGAGAAGCTAACCTCTCATGTTACACTGGAAGAATTCCAGGAGGCCTACTGCGAATTGTGTACACGACCTGATGTCTATTTCTTGCTAGTGCAACTCTCTAAAGACCGAGAGTGCCTTGACGCCCAAGACCTGCGTCTTTTCCTGGAGACTGAGCAAGGTCTATCATTGGCCACCACTGAGGGCTGCTTGGAGCTTCTTCGCCGCTTTGAGCCCTCTACAGCTGGGCGTGAACGAGGTCTGCTGGGCTTGGATGGCTTTACCCGCTACCTACAGTCAGCTGAGTGCCAGTTGTTAGACCCTGAGCACCAGAATGTGTGCCAGGACATGAAGATGCCCCTATCTCATTACTTTATCAGTGCCTCCTACCGCTCCTACCTGCTGGATGACCAGGTCCATGGCCGGGCTGATCTTGGGGGTCTCATTCGAGCACTGCAGGCTGGCTGTCGGTGTCTGGAGCTTGGGGTTACCGATGGGCAAGAAGGGGAGCCACTATTGGGCGTAGACTATGGTACAGAGGTAAAGCATCACCATCATCACCACCACCATCACCATCATGGTTCTGTTACTCTGCGCAGTGCCCTGGAAGTAGTCAACAAGTATGCTTTTCTCACCTCCCAGTATCCTCTGCTGCTGTATCTATGTCAGCGTTGCTCACCTTCCCAGCAACGTACTCTTGCACAACACCTAAAAAAGGTTTTTGGACCCAAGCTCTATACCCCTGAATCTCTGCCTGTCAGTCTGGTAGGTCGTGCAACCACTTTGCCCTCTCCAGAGCAGCTGAAGGGAAAGGTACTTCTTGTCGGAAAGAAGCTGCTCCCAGAAGAGGAAGGTTCTGAAGGAGAGGTATCTGAGGAGGATGAGGAGATTGGTGGTGGTGGTCCTCTGGCTGGCAGAAGGATGACTATCCCTGGGGAAGAGGAACTGGGGGTGGTCCTTGTTGTTCCCCCTCCCCCACAGCCAAGGCGCCTTCGCTTGCGGCGTGAATTGTCTGATCTTGTCGCAGTTGCTCGTACTGGAAGTCGCAACTTTTATGCTCACCGGACGAGTGCACAGCCATCCCAGCAGCATTCCCCCCCCTCCACTCCTTCTACACCAGGTACACCTATGACCCTTGACCCCCCTTACTGGACACTGTGCTCTCTTGGGGAAGGAGAGGCAGGACGGCTGGCCAGTGAGAGCCCAGAGGAGCTGGTGAACTTTACCAAGCGCAATCTAACTCGTGTGCGGCCCAGCTCTGTAAGGCTAGACTCTAGCAACCCAAACCCACAAGGATACTGGAAAGGAGGTGTGCAACTGGTGGCACTCAACCAGCATTGTGGTGCCATGTTGTCTGGACCAGGCCGTTTTGTATGCAGAACTATGCGGGTGTTCTTCGTCCAGCAGTCATGCGAGAGGAGGTTTCCTACTTCAGTGCCCAGTCACAAGGCTGCGTGCCTGGTGTACCACCACAAACACTCAGGGTGAAGGTCATTAGTGCTCATAGTCTACCCAAGCCACAAGGCTCTGGTGCCAAAGGTGAGGTCATTGACCCATATGTGGTGCTGGAGCTGCACGGAGTGCCTGCAGACTGCACAGAACAGAGAACTCGCACTGCTGCCCAGAACCAGGATGACCCACTGTTTGATGAGACCTTTGAGTTTCAGGTGAGAGAGCGAGAACATCATGAATATAAATCTAATTTATTTCATATGTGATGTTGGATCACCTTATTGAAACTAAAGCCGACCTACAGTATTTCTGTCATTCGCATATGGTTTTTGCATTTTGCCCCCTAGTGGCAGTTGTACATAACTTTCAAATTGTTTGTGAAGTAGCCATTACTTTCTACTTTTTTTTTTTTTTTTTTTTTTTTTTTTTTTTTTTTTTTTTTACCATGGTAAATTTTATGTACACACAAAACAAATTATCAGCAGTACATCTGAAAGAAAAAGGTTTTCTAGGTCTACACAATGTAAATAATTACTTAACACTTATAAAATCATTGTTTTGGGGATAATTATTCATAACTGCTCATTTTACAGAAATGTTTTTGTATATGACAGTTCTGCATATGAATATGATCGGAACTCCACACTACCCTCTACTGGAAATTATTGACTTCCGGTCTGTAGTTTGATGTTTTTCTGAGACAAAAAAGTCTTCTTTTCTGCAGTAAAAAAAGAGAGTCTAAAACTTGAGATTAAGCATTGAGACATGAGACATTTTACATGACACCTTGCCTGCGGGTTTTTGACCCTGTTCTGTGGTGTTGTCAGTGACGTGCAAGGTTATTCTGAGCTTCTCTGTGTGTGTCAGTCTTGAGGGCAGTGTCCATTCTCATGTGTCTTAATCAGAATGCTGCAGTCCATGAAGCAGCAACTGAGCCATGTCTTACACTGATTACCTGCTGCTTGCAATACTAACACACTTCTGACTGACTCAGCTATGCCCCATTATACATCCTAACACACATACTCATTGACCTCCCTGACAAGGTGATTCCAAACAAACATGTCATATTTTGCTACTGTGGATTGTGTTTCTGTAACAAAAATATTATTGGCACTGCCTGGGCTTAGCATACACCGGTTTCAGAGGACAACAAAATGGCAGAAAGCTAATTCTGTTTTTAGTGCTGATTCAAGACACAATTTGAGTTTTGTTTTGAAAGCTTTTTTGAAGGCATCCAGATTTTCTCTCTATGTAGTTAGACAAACATATCCTGATAGAATGCAGTGAGTTTATAAAAGGTTAACTCTCGCTAGTTGCTCCATTTGCTTTCGTTTCTTAGCATGCGTTAACCTGAGCTGGAAACTATAACAGAAATGTCACATACATAAATAACATGAATGTATAGAGTACTGACCTGTGATCCACAACCAGAATGAGGTTAATGGATGCAGTCTGTCCTCATGGATGCACTGGGATGACGCAAGTGTGTGCAACTTAACACAACTCTTCTTAGATCTGTAATTAGGGAAGATCTACATCAAAACTTAATGGCCTGCTAACACTAATGCTCTTGCCCTGGATTGTAGTTCAAACCTACAGTCTAGATACCTCATTACACTGCTCTATAAGTGGGAGCCAGTTTCTTCCAGCAATTTTTTTCCAATGATGTGACCTTTCTTTTAGCAGGACCTAATTACAGTTGCATGCCAAATTTAGACAGCTTTAATTATGAGATGCAAATTAAGGTAGTTTCTTGGTGCAGGTGAAACTTTGTTTTACCGGTGAATTCCAGCGCAGTGAAGGGGACACAAACATGCAGCACTCTGAGTGTGAAGCAAAACTGCTGAAACCAGTCAGTAAACCTTTACAAGGTTCATCTGAGGAGAGTTAGTGTATGTTTGAGGAAATTGTCTTGGTAGCATATTTGAAGGCTAAAAAATATGTTTTTGTCAAGAATACTAGTTTCTATCAACAAGCAGAGAGATGTTCAGGCACTCAATAAACATAACTATTGTCATGTACTTTTTCATTGAACCAGAATCCATTAGTAGTGCTATTATCCCAAAAAAAAAAAAAAAAAGCAATGGGTACCATCATGACATCTCCCTGCTTCTGTTTGCCTGTTTCCCTTTTTGGTGACTTTAAAAATCCCTGTCAAAGCCACGCGCAAACACTGCAAACCAGAACTGTTTGTACCGAGTTAAATATAAACTAGCTAATGTTGTTTGACACAAAAATACAACTTTTCAAGGATGGATTATAACAAAGCTCCATACGCCTTGCATTTCATGCTGAAACGAGAAAATTGGAGGCTTTAAAATGAAAATATCCTTTATTAGATATGAGAGTAAAGACTTTGACAGGAAAATGCAGTAAATGCATACTTCTGTATTTATTACCTGTGTTTACCCTACGCAGTTTTTGCAATTATCATGTTTAGACCTGTTAAATGCTCTGCACCACTGGCTAGAAAACAATAGTCTTCCTATATGAATCTCCAGACACTGTACTTCCATGTTAAGCATAAAGGTAAATATGTGCCTTTTGAATGGGTTTCTACATCATACAGGTATTGTACTGCAAGTAGACAGTGATAAAAATTGTGGGTGAGACTTGTCCTTAGCGCTTATAAATTTAAATCCCTGCTATTGTGATTTAAACCTGTGCCATATGGTTATTTGAAGAGGAGGTTTTGAGAAGGATCCAGTGAAATCACAAATATATCTCTCACGCACACACTTATTCTGTCCTGGGGGAGTGTGCCTCTTGTTGTTTGCATTTGTTTGTCTCTTGTTGCTTGGAGCTCAAGGACGTCATACAGTTATAAGTCATGGGAGTGGTACACCTATCAGAGTCCTGCTAACAAATGCACACACACACAGGAGCAAATGCACATCCCCTGGTGGGATCTGATAGAATGCTTTTACATCTCTTCCTGTGGCCTTTTTCACTAAACAGATAAGTAACTGAGAGCTCTGTACCCCTAATGATGCCAGTCTCAATGTCAAATCATACTTATTTGTGTATCACTTTTCACAATTCACATTGCTTCAAAGCAGCTTTACAGAAAATCATGATGTTGTTTGATAAAATTTTAATAACTTCATGCCCAATAGGCGCATGTAACAGATTAGAGCTGGGTGATAATATATTAATACACCCGCATTTGTAATGATACTAGCAATTCAGCAGTTGAGATTTGCTATATAGGCCTAACTCTTTATATAATGTCTCTGTAGGGTATACATGTATTTGTCATTGTATTGTACCATTTACAATATTTATGTGGTACATTTGTGGTTATTAAAACAACAAACTGCCATGGTCTTAACATGGCATTACCATGTCCAAAAACATGGTAATATCATAGTATAGTTTTGTAGAGTTCATTAAATTTGTCCATGTATACAAATGTGTACAATTTCTGAAGCGTGAAGCAGGTTCTCTGAGATGCTGCATACCTGTCTTGAACTATTTTCTCTTGCATGAGTTGTGTCCAGGCGTGTGTGTGGGTGTCTGCTGCCAGTTGAGGCGTTTTATCTTTGTTGTCTGTGTTTTCCTGCCAGATTTTCTCTCTGTTTTTCCTTTTCTTAGTATGAATATGCATATTCAGTATGACATAACTCTTTTGTGTCTGACTTGTTTTGTGTGTGTTGGTACATGCTACATCTACATATCATGAATATGCTTTTACACACACACACACACACACACACACACACACACACACACACACACACACACACACACACACACACACTGTTCTGCTATCCTTGTGGGGACTCTCATAGGCATAATGTTGTTCTGCTGTACAGACCGTATTTTCTATCGTCCCACACCAACCCTACACCTAAACCTACCCCTTACAGGAAAATTTTCTGCATTTTTACATTTTCAAAAAACTTCATTCTGTGTGATTTATAAGCTTGTTTACCCGTGGGGACCTCAATTTAGGTCTCCACCGTGACACAAGTCCCCATGAGGCTGTGTGTATTCAGGTCTAAGTCCCCACCAGGATAGAAAAACAAGTACACACACACACACACACACACACACACACACACACACACACACACACACACACACACAGACAGACAGACAGTATGCTTGTTGGTTTTGTGAACCTCTAACAATAGTTACACAATCATTTTTATAAGTTGTTTCAACCTGTAACAGTCCCACAGTTATTCATGTTGTGCAAGATGTAAGGATTTGTTAAACTGTGTCCTTGCTTAATGTGTGTGTTTGTCCTACATAGCCAGATGTCCAGGTGATATTGTGTGTGCATTTTAAACATTTCCATATTAAAATAGATGAGTCTGTGGGAATGCGCTTTATGCAAATTATCTTTTAACTACCATATTCTGCAGTGTTACAGTGGCACGTTTGGCTCAGTGGTCTGCACTAAATTTTGCATGCTTCATATTTCAGAATGTCTGCTCATGTGTTAAGTGTCTGTTTACACACCCTAGGTATTTAATTCTCCTTACAGCTGCATCTGTAGAATGTTGCACACCTGAAGAGGCCAGAAAATACATTCACTGTTTTCTCTTTTTTAGGTGAACATGCCTGAACTAGCCCTGCTGCGTTTCGTAGTTCTGGATGATGATTATATAGGCGATGACTTCATTGGCCAGTACACCATTGCTTTTGAGTGTCTACAGCCTGGTTACCGCAATGTGCCCCTGCTGGGCCTCTCTGGAGACCCTTTGCCCCATGCCAGCCTGTTTGTACACATTGCCATCACTAACCGCAGAGGTGGGGGAAAGGCCCAGAGACGGGGTCTGTCCGTCAGGAGAGGAGTGCGGCGTGGACGAGAGTATGTCACACTGCGTAACACGGGAATCAAAGTGCTGGATGACACTTTCCGCCCAGCCAGTGGACCTCTGCGAGAAGCTACAGATCTACGAGAGGATGCACTGGTAAGGGAGTTGTGCATGTTCAGACAACAGTAATACTAGCAATTTGACTTCTTTACTTAGCAGCCACACCCTGCTGAAAAGACCAGGTTACACATGTAGGAATTTCCATTCTGGTTCAGGTTGGTTTATGTAGATTAGTGCGGTTTGGGTGCTGGTCAGCCAGCATAGTTTTTCCATGTTATGCTGGATGATCAAGGAAATCTTGCTGATAATAGGGGGATAGTTCACCCAAAAAATGCAAATTTACTCACTCTCTCTTTGTTCCAACCCCATAAGACTTTGGTTACTGTTCAAGACAGACTCATGCAAAAATTGCCAAAAAGGTCATAAAGGCATCGTAAAATGAATCCATATGATTCAAGCAGTTTAATAATCCAAGTTTTGTGAAGAGATATGATTGCTTAATAATATGAACAGATTCAAATTAGGCTTGAATGCCTGTACTTTCAAAGGAGAGACAGAAACCTCTTATGTTTCATAGAAAATATCTTAATTTGTGTCTCGAAGACTAACCAAAATCTTATGGGTTTGGTATGAAATGAGGGTGAGTAAATGATTTTTTTTTTAAGTTTTGGTTGAACTATAGACCTTAATCAGATTGAATTTAACGCAGATGAAAACAACACTGTGAGGGATAGACCTACAGTCTTTGCAATATCACACACTGTATAGAGGTTCTCACAACTTTCAAAACTGTTTTATGAAGTTATTGTCTGTTGAAAGTTATTTAGAAAGACGTTTCATCAGCTGAACTATCGGTATGTTGTTTAATAACAGTATAGCCCATTGGACGCACTGTACTTCTATCCGTCACAGCCTTGTTTTCATTCCTGTCAAAAATTTAATATGGAGCTGGATTGACTAAAGTTTATCACTTTATGCTTGGGGCTGTGCTGGGGACTAGCATCCTGATAAGTTTTCAAAAGTTATCCGTGCACTACACAGAAACCTATCTAAAGGCTAAATAAATAGTTAAATATAGATTTTTTAAAAATTTAATTGGAATAATTTCTAAACATTTTATATTTAAATATTTTATTTATATTTGATATTCTTGGGTGCAGCTTTAAAATCTTTTACTAATGTGCTTTGTTTTAAATGGATGTGTTTGTGATTGGATGAGGCCACATTAGTGTCAGGGTTAGCACTGATCCATCCAGATTGATGGCTGGCTCTCCCAGTCAGAGCCATCTAAATGTGATGGTTTGGAAACAGTGAACAAAACAATTAAGTAGCTTTTTTCCCAGTGCTATTAGTGCTGTTCAGTGGGTCGTGCAGATAATTGGTGGTGTTTGTAAATATGTCTCGCTCACTAATAACATGCCCGTGTCAGAGACTGAAAACAGATATTATAGTGAGGCATTAGGTGGATGAATATGTTTTTCTTTTCATGAAACATTTGCTTGGCTCACAGTGTACACAAGTAATAGCTTCACATCCTAAATCCATTCACCTGAAGATTCAACCTCACTACTTGTTGCAATCCTTTGATACAGAGTCACTGAAAGACTTTTAATAATCAGCTGACATGAAATTGCAAGTCCCAGTTCTGAACATGTAAAAACTAGACACCTCCTCACTGGAGTACGGCCATCCATTGTGAAAGCAAAGCTCAGTTCACTTGCCATTTCTGGGGTTTAACTTATCTAAATGATGTTAACACACACATTTCTAGCATTCTCAGTGTGTTGATCTGAATTTTCGAGCAAGCCCTAGAAATTAAACCAAGCAAAGACACAACAGTTCTGCTGACCTAGTCAAGGTATGATTTATGGGTGATGGTAAGGGGAGGAGGGATGGAAGGTAGAGTATCTGTGGGGTCAGGTGACAGGGCCAGGATCAGTTGCCACCGCAGTGTGTTGTGTGTTGAGGAGGAGGAGTTACTCCACATCCATAATTACTGTGTTCACAAAACCTGCTGATCTCAGAGATAAACACAAAACCAGACAGCGGCCCCAAAAACTATTTGAGCCATTGCTTTAGTCTTATCTTTACTGTTAACCATCTGGTCCTATGGCCATTTTTAGTAGATTTATGAATCTCTTACCTCACACACCACAGGTAACAGACTTGTTTGTGTGATATATTTAGCCCAAAGGCATACTTATTTTTCTTGGAAGTAAGCCACTCGGTTTGATATTTTCTTATCTAATGCAATGACATTTATAAATTTTCAGTGTCCAAATACTTTATGGGGCCACTGTTCATACATGCTGGTCCCTCTTTGTCCAGTCATTTCCATTCCTTTTTCCTGTATAATATATCTGAGCCACAACAATGTCCACTTTATTCACATCACACTCTATGAACTTCTTTCTCATACAAATAAACACAGATATACAGACTAATCACCCACATGAAGCCCCCTTAACGCACACGTACATCTCCAAATGGCTTTGTTAATCATGGTTGTGGGTGTGTGATTCTGTCAGGTGGAAAATAGAAACTGGCGCTATATCTGCCACAATGTAATGAAGGGAAATGTATGATAAAAAGCTGAAATGTGATTAGCTGAGGCCTTTAACAGTCATGCAGACACAGAAAGCTGTTAAATTGCACAGGTTTATCTGTCTGTGCAAAGGAAAGAAGTCATTATTTTGGCTCTGCCTTGTGAGAGTGGCTTTACATAATACAGTCAGTTTCAAACAATATAAATGTCACCATTTTTCAGGTTTTCAGAATCTTAGCTCTCTCTTTTTTTGAGATCTTGCAGTTGTGATCATGTACTTTTAAAGTACTCTGTACTCTACTATTCAAAAGGTTTGGTCCATTTTTTATTATTATTATTTTAAGAATATTATAAGAAATTAATACATTTAGCAAGGTTACATAAAATTGATCAAAAGTGTATAATGTATTATGTTATAAAAGATTTCTATTTCAAATAAATGCTGTTCTTTTAAACTTTCTATCTTTTAAAGAAAAAAGTAAGTATTACACAAAAATATTATCAATGTTGAAAGCAGTTGTGCTGCTTAATAAGAAATATTTCTTGTGCATTAAATCAGCATATTAGAAGGATTATGTGAGACTGAAGACTGGAGAAATGGCTGCTAAAAATGTAGCTTTTACATCATAGGAATAAATGACATTTTAAGATAAATTGAAAAAAGATTATTTTAAATTGTAATAATATTCCACAATATTTGTTTTACTGTATTTTTATCAAATACATACAGTGAGCATAAGAGACATCTTTCAAAAACATAGAATCTTGCTACTCAAGCCCAAAATTGGAAATATGCACATTTTTATGTTTCTTTTCTGTTTATTAACATGACATTTTTGGTGCTTATCTTATTGTCATTGTTTCTTGGGCTTATTGAAATATTTGTGTTAACCAAGTGTGTGCCTGTGTGTTCATGTTTTCTCTTCCTTTAGAGTGCTACAGTGGCTTTTAAAGAGCAGTGTGGGCTCCCCCCGATGGCCACACTGAAGCAGTGCATCCAGAGCTTGGCCACGAGGCTGCAGAGTCCAGATGGGCCCCCAAGTGCCACACTCACACTGAAGGAAGGTTACCCATGCCTGGAACCTGTGGGCAACTTGACTGATGCCGCTCGTAAATTGCTAAATGGTTATGACACGGTAAGAGACGCCCATTTATGTAGGCTATTTTAACGTCACGCATCATTGCCATTTGTTTTTCTGTCAGGCTGTTGGTGGTTCCGTTTCATAGACTATAATAGGCCAACTTTATGCTTATGCTAAATTTCTCAGGTATCACTAACGTGCAGATAAAACCATTTCCTAAATGTTAGCCTAGAGAGAACCTCTCTCTTTATGTTGACAAAGCAGTTATTAAAACATGGTATTTCACTGCTGCAAATATAAACTGCATTAACTCTGCATTACCTGCCATTACAATGGCATTTGTCTTTTTAGCCATCCCACGTGTGTGTGTGTGTGTGTGTGTGGGAGTAAGAACAGGCACATCGGAGTGAGTAAGATATCTGAGGCTTTAGTCACCATCCTCCTCCTCTCCTTTTGTAGGTTCCCTCATTCTCTGTCTCTCCCTGTGGGTTGACTCTGGGTCCTGTTGTGTGTTTGAGACCCAGACAGCACTGACTGGCAGGACACATTTTATAAATATCTTCACTGTGAGAGAGGGCAGCAAGGGTCTTCTCAGAATTTTATTGCTTAAAGGTCTATTTTTCTTAGTTCATAATAGAGTTCGCAGATGTGTAATGTTTGAGTATTTTTTTTTATGTCATGTCAGAAATTAGACAATAGTTTGTATAGAGCTATAAAATGAATGAATGAATAAAGTATAATTTAGCTTGGATAATTTGTAGAAGAATTTAATGCAAAATTAGGAGCAGTTTCTCATTCTTTTGGGAGACGTGAGATCAGTAGGGTCGTTTTTGGAGAAAATTAGTCCTTTGGGTTCATGTTTTTAGCCATATTCCTAAAATGTGTATGTGTCAATACTGTTGAATTTGATTAAATGTTTTCATATTTTTCAACACAAGAAGTCTCTTATGCTCACCAAGGCTGCGTTTGTTTTAATGCAGTAAAACAGTAATATTATGAAGTATCATTACATTTTAAAATAACTGCATATTTTTTTTAAAATATATTTTATGTAATTTATTCCTGTAATGGTAAAGCTGAATTCTCAGCAGCCATTACTCCAGTCACATGATCATTCAGAAATGATTATAATATGCTGATTTGGTGCTTGAGAAGCAATTATTATTATCAGTGTTGAAAACATTTGTGCAGCTTATGCTTTTTTTCTAGATTCTTTTTTTAGATTTTTTGATGAATAGACAATTCAAATGAACGGCATATATTTGAAATAGAAATATTTCGTAACATTGTAAATGTCTTTACTGTCACTTTTGATCAATGCAGTGTGTCTTTGCTTAATGAAAGTATTAATTTCTTTCTGAAAAAAAAAATCTAATTAAAATATATGAGCAGATCATAATAGTTCCTGTCTACATCTTTCTTCAGATGATCTCTGCCAACAAACAGCTGATAGAAAATGCAGATGGAGTGCATGAGAGAATTGCACAAGTGCAAAAGGAAGGTGAGTAAAGGTGTGGGGGAGAAGATGAGTGGAGGATGAATCATCTTTGTATTTTCTTTCCACCGAATGATGTTTCAGTCAGGCCCCAGAGGATGTGTGAAAATCTTGAGAAACAATTCACAGATTTTTCACATTTGCATTTAAAGTAGGTTGTGGATAAAAGAATCTACTTTAAATGCAAATGTCATCAATACTGGTACTTACACTAGTGATGCTATTAATTACATTTTCTAGTTGTGTGACGACAGGGCTGTTGCTAATATATCGGGGTCACTGGTACTGTTTATTGCGTGGGGCCCCCCCACCACTAGATGGGGGTCCCTAGAAACGTCACATACTTTTCACCCCACTATGGCTCTGTTTGTGTAGCTTTTCCAGTAACAAGCTACAAACTTTTTTCCAAAGTGTATTTGTTTTTGTAGAATGACAAACCACAACACCAATGTTATGTGATATTGTATTGGACGTGCAGTATTATAACCAAGTTAGTCGACGCAATATTCAAAGAATGTAGCTTTGGGAAGTCTGATTCTTTTTAGTGACTCGTTTCATTCTGGCGGTGTCATGTAAATAAACGATTCACCATTTAAATAAATCATTCACAGTCTCTGCATGGAGCTTTCTGTCTTCCTTTTTATATTTAATGTAGAAAATGTTTACTTAAATGGTGCTTTTTATCACTGTTTGCGACCCAGTTTTTTAAATTTGGGTGTATTTTAAAAGTGCGTAATCTGTTCAAGTATGATCTGTCACCCTAATTGACATTCGGTAATTAAAACCCTTCAGTGTTTTTGTTAAAAATGGTCAATTAACTATTAGTAAATTAAAATTATATTAAAATCTTATAATAATAATAATAATAATAATAGTAGTAGTAGTAAGAATACATAAAACAGTTTATTTGAAAATTGTATTTTGTTAGTTTTTAGTAGCTTGTAATACAGACACAGTAACTACTTTTTCAAAAGAGAAGCTTGACTGTTGTTGAAGTACTATAAATTATGATAGCTTGACAAATTACAGCTTTACCGTGGTAACTACCAAAATACAGTTATACAGTTACTACTGTAAAATCTTAAGAAATGGATATGACAAAAGCATTAAATGCTTTCTACAAGTACTAGAATATCTTCACTGTCTGTTCCTATAGCCTCATTATCTCTCACACAAATATTTTTTTACCCCCAATTACACACACCCGAGGCACTTAGGTCAAAATAATGTGTTCTTATGTCCTTATGAGGGTATATTGATGAAATGAGAGCGAAGGAGTACAGACAACACAGCAGATTAGGAATGAAAGGGCAGCTTACAGAGGCCATGCCAAGATTCATCACGGGAAGCACAATATTATGTAACCAGAGGATGAATGAGTACATATCATCCATTATTTGGCAGCTCAGTTCCTGCAGAAGCATGTTTGCACTATAAATGGCATTTTGAAAATCTCATGGCAGAAAAAAAGTTAAAATGATACAGGTTATGTATATGTGTTGTTTTCTGTTATATGTCCTCTTAGGAATGGTGTTTCATGAAGATCTGCCCAGGTTGGGAGAAAAGGAAAATCTGAAAGGCCGCAAACAAAGCAAAGCTGTGGAAAGTTTCGCTTGGAACATCACTGTGCTGAAGGTAAATAGCGTGAGCTTCTCTTTTCCTCTCTCAAATAGCCTTGAATTTTTGGATAATGTTTTCACTCTGCTTTTAGACGAAAGGGAGAACGGCTTCTGTTGTTTTCAAATTCTATCTTGCATATGTAAGTTGTTTGACCTTATAAATACAGTGCGTGTGCAGTGGACTTTTTAAATGAGCAGGTCCTTTCTCTGGGTTTGGGTGGTTTTAGAAATTCAAGTTTCAGTTCCATTTGATGTTTATGCAGTTTGTGGTTTATGCAACAGCATTATCATACACTTGGGACTATAAACAAGAGACATTGCCATAAAAGCTATGAAAAACCAAGTCTCTTCAAAGTCTTGTTGTTTGGCTATTATTAATAGTCACTGTATTTTTAGAGCTTTAGTCAATAAATCCTTTAAAGAGGACAATATGTCCTTTAGAGAGGACATGCGTATTTAATTAATTTGTTTTTCCCATTGAGGTCCACTAATAAAATGTTTTTGTTTAAAAAAATCATTTAGTATTCATGATCATTTCCCAACAGGCTAATTTTTGCTGCTGTGACTTATATGAAATACTTTGCAGTGTACATCCAAGTGTACTTTTAAAATTTATGGCAGGGACTTGTTTATATTCAGATTGAATTATAGCATTTTGATTAAAAATTATGAGGTCCAAAAAAAAAAAAAAAAAAGAAATCGTATACACAGATGAATTGTTCACAGTAAAATCTATGAAAATAAGATTTATGAAATAGATAGGGTGGTTTATTCAACCCAATCTCATGGCAATTCATACATATTTTATGAGAAGGCTAATTCATACGAATTCGCGCGACCTCACTCATACGAATTTGTACGATTTTTGCTAAATAGTACGTATTTTATGAGTTCCCCAATTTGTATGAATTCATACGAATGACCTACCCCTAACCCCGCCCCCAAACCTTCCCGTCACTGGGATATATACAAATTGTACAAAATCGTAGAGTGAGGTATGAAGTATGAATTAGCCACCTCATAAAATATGTATGAATTGTTTGTAATCTGATAGCCTTGGTGTATTGACATAGTGAATGATTCAGTGCTTTTGAACAAATCGGTTTGAATAAATGATTCAGTGATTCAAGGATTCACTCATAAAGACAGTCACTTTTTGCCACCTACTGGTGTAAATATGTAACCTGCATAAAAAGTCACTCAAAAATCCTACTGTTATGCACAGACTGTGAGCCTAATCAAATTCAGGCACCAGAGCCTACTGATGTATAATAGCCTATAACTTCAATGTCTCTCTCTTTTTAGGGTCAGTGTGACCTCCTGCGCAGCGCTAAGCTGGATGCTTTGGATACGTTGAGGCAACTGGCTTTGGCTTGTGAGGCGTCCGGCCTGATCTTGACCTCTGACGGTCACTACACCCCTCACGGCCTGTCCTCCAGACGTGGCAGTAGCCATGGCAATGGTCGTATCTGAACCCCAGAGACACGCTTAGGCATTGAGAGAGCATGTATTCATAGGTGAATGAATGGTTGAATGTTTGGACAGACAGAAAGACAGAGGTATAGGTCTCTCAGATGGACAGATGCTAGTCGGGACATTTGTCCTTTATTGAAGTGGGTGCTTGTTCTAGCACAGCACTGACGAGATGTTATTTAAGGACGAAATAAGGAATGTTCTTATCAAGACATACTGAATGAAGGACGTAAAAGGAATTAAAGTGAATTCCTCAGCGATATTAAATGACTGATGTCAACAATGTAGATTTCGCTGGAATGAAAAACGTTCCTGAGGACTTTAGTGTTGAACTCCTTGCAGTTCACAGACTAGAAATGTTCTTTTGAGCAGAAAAAAAAAATGTATAATGTTGAATACAGAAGACTTATCATAGTCTTTCCCCTAGTTCATGACTAAACCACCAATGTGTGAGGTTTGTTTACTCAGGTTAGCACATCTCAGAAGTGCTTTTAGAAGGTCTGACATTAGTGTGCATCTTCTTCAGGGCTGTGTCTTCATCTGTGCTGTCACTCAAATTGATTGACAGGTGATGCCCACCAGCAGGACAGCACCATTTCTGCCCCTAAGCCCTATCAAGTCCAAAGTGTATGGGATATAGCTGGTGCCTCTCCGTTGAAGGCAACCATATCTGCATCTTCTAGTGAGACGGATCGTCTTCAGCTCAGTAACAATGCAGAATGAACTCAAGAAGTCTTTTTTAAAATACTGCTCAGTGCTCCCTAACAGTGTTAACTGAGCCGGTTACTCGATGGGACGACAAGTACCGATTACTCCGCATATCCATGTAATGCGTATGGAGCTCAGCACCCGGGATTGGAACAAACGAAATAATGAACTACGGTTTGGGTGAAAAGTGACTTTATTTCTAACACGCATTCCTTGGCTTGATTGGATGGAGGGTTCCGATGAGTCCGCTGACATGGTCATCGTCACTTTTTTTTTTTTTGTCATAACAAAGACAAAAATGCTACTAAACATGGCAAGAATTGCTGCCGGTTGTTTGATTAAAAAAACCTAACTATTCTAAACAGCTTTAAGCACTGAGAGGACTAAAGTAGATAAAAATCTAAAATATAAACTGTTTTACAACTTTAATTGTGTAACATTTGACAGTGTTGTGATAGACAAGGAAAACATTGGCAGTATTTTGTCTACTGCCGTCAAAGACACTTAGAATAGACTAGTTTTTGAAGTTTGCACCTTTTATTTTCACGTTAACAGAGTAACAGAAATTAGATATGTGAGATTGGAAAACTAAATATATATATTATTTTTCTTATGGTAGACAAGTAGAGATGTTGGTACGTTGTGTGCGTATGTGAACGTACGTGTGCAAGGGTGCTAATGTAAATGTGTGCGAGATGTTTTAGTGGTACATGTTCTGAATGTGACCAGTCTGATGCCTGATCAGTTTGGGCAGTTGTTTTTTAACAAAACCCTTTACTGTTGGTTGATGTCAGACATTTTATTTTAGAAGACCAAATGAGCATATTCACAACAGTGAGTATGTATAAATCGATAATGAATGGGATGAGAAAAGGCATAACATTTCCACATAAGCAAATGTCCTGTTGTACTGTTTTGTGTCTTTTACTCTGCTTTTTAACTCTTTTACTCTACTTTTTACTGTTCTGTACTACTTTATGTATGATTACTTTTCTCTTCCTTTGTCTGTGCCATTGTTCTCTTCCTGTTCTCTGTTTTTGACTGAAAGGGGAGCGATCCATGCCTGTTCTGTGACAGTTTTTGTGCGTGTTCACGTCTGAACTGAATGTGTACTGATTCCAAAAGTGTTCCTTAAAAACAAATTGTTTGCTAAAGAGTGAACAAAAACGTTTTGTGAATTATATAAGAGAAATGTAGATATTGTATCTTTAATTGTCCCCTTTATAATGCGTGCGTGCGTTTGTAACGCGTAACCCTGGCTCCTCCGGCCCCTGGACCTGTAACCCAGAGGATCTGTGTACCTGTAAAGGGGCCAAAATCTAAATAATGAATACCCATTCACAGTATTAGCTTTCCGTTCCAGTTGAGATGGCTCTTGAGACCAATCAGACATGTGAAGTGAGTTGTCTCACTTTAGACGGGTACAATTACTCTTACGAGCAATCGGATACAAATACGATGTGTCACTGTCCGTAAGGGTCGCTGACGAGCAAAATGAACCCCACTGAGGTGCACTTTAAACTAAACAGAGCAATCCATTTGGACCAGTCTACTGATTCCTGCAGTATTAGGTAGTGGTCAACATCTCAGATGGTGCAATATTACTCTGCTGTTTGACGTTAAACATAATGACTATTTTAATGAGGAGCATTAATCCAGCTGTCCTAATTTGCAGTTTCTGCTTTTTTTCCCATGTGTGGTTACCATGCGTTTGTTGTGTCTGCCTTTCCTCTGACTGACTCTTAAAAATGAAATATATTGTTTAAAATATTGTTTTGTCGTATTCTTGTTAGCAGTTGTTGTCCTTGTATAAATGGAGAGTATTTATTAAAGGTGACAAGCGTGCGCTAAACAAAGTACACTTCAAAGCTATGTTGCTTTTATTCTGAAATGATGGTTTGTATTTTATAACATTAACAAGTTGATGTAACACAGATGTGCCCCAGACTAAATAAAGCTATCTTTTACTGACTGCTGTCTCTTCTGTTAACCGTAACTGTTGTCTTATCAGTACTGCTGGAGCTCTTTAGCCATTTAATGGCTTGTGTTTGGGTATGTTTGTTAATAGGACGCTTATCAAGTCTACTTAACATTATTTTGTGGGGAAACAGTAGCTATCAATAATGACCATGGGCAAATATTCAAAGTAACCAGCAGGTGGAGTTGTTTCCCGTCTTTAAAATCAGAAGATTTTTGTAGGCCTGTTGCTACTACAGAAGTTTTCTCTTGGCTGTCAAGCCTATTGTAATTATTTTTAAAAATATTTCTTATGTGTACCAGAGGCTTATTTTGACTTAATTGCAGTATTGCATCTTATCAAGAATTTAAAGTATTTAAGTATTTGTGCTTCATTAGTATATGTAAGCAGTCATCTAATAGTGAATTTCAAAACTTGCACACGATTACATTTTCCAAGAAAAAAACCCCATTATTTTTACTCATTGCAATTTAATTTTGATCTTCCAAGATCAAATTATATATTTCTCAGGTCTTCATGGATTAAATATTTCCTTTTTGTCTGTCCTACTGAACAAACAAGCCAATTAAAATCCACTTCCACAAATTTATTTGTGTATCTAATGAAATCCATTTCAGTGTAAAGGGTAACTGACCTCAAATTTCTTAGTTACTGCAGTTTAACCTAAAGCCTTATGCTTTTACTAATTGGTAATATCCATATATAATTCGACTACTCAGAGTAGTGTGAATATGTTTAATGTTCCTAAGCAATTAATGTAAAACAACTACAAAATTAGCTGCTTCTGAATGTAATGTTTGACACTTTCAGGATTTTGGTTTCAGAGTCATACAGAGCTACAAACCGCCTCTAAATAGAATTAAATAAGAATTAAAGCTTAGTTTTGCTTAGTAGAAGTAGAAACATATTTTACATGTTTTTTGGACACTCACACTTTACCTTTGCAGTTATGATGCATGAACTAATATTAAAGTAAACTATGATGAACAGATACAGTCTAGTTTTGACTGAATGCAGTGCAATTTAAGTATTTCCCCACCACTATGTTTATTATTATTATTATTATTGTTGTTGTTGTTGTTGTTGTTATTATTATTAATTATCATCATGATCATCATCGTCATCTTCCTTCTCATATCTCATATATCTTGGCTGCTATCAACAGGGAAATACCTTTTGGTCTATAGGACCAACTGTATCCTGTTGTTAGCAAAATGACCTCTTGGTGGAGACAGTGACATAGAATTACAGTGAGAAATGAATATCCACACCACTCTCTGGTAGGCTACTCATTTGAAAAGGCAGAAAACAGTTTCAAAATTATGAGTCATATTTGTCAAATAGCCTATATTTTAGTTTTTATTGTTGTTAATTTATTTTTATTTTCTATTTTTCTTAAGTTTATCCAATCAGTGACATTTTTATTTATTTATTTGTCTTTGTCACAATACATTTTTTTTTCAAGTTGTAACTAAAATATCTATTAAACCCTAAGTGGTTTAATTCTGACCCGAACTAAAGCATGGCTGTGGAGTTTTTGGCCATTACACAAGGCAGTGGGTTTTATAGACACGTGCCCCACAGGAACAGATGTAAGAAGATGTGACATTGTGCCAAGCAGACAGGTGAAATGACAGGCTGACAGCCTCTAATGCAGTGAACATCTGCCTGCTTTTGGTTTATGTCAAAAGCATGCGCAGATCTGCCCTCCGATCCCGCCTGAGGCCATGAGAGTCAGAGTGCAGCTGCAAAGACATTTTTCACTTTTAAAACACTTTTAAGACACTCTGACGTTCTATAATGGCCACAGTGCGGTCAAAATATTTTTTTGAAACCTCCATTTTAAATGTTTACCATAAACCCTTGGATCTTCTGAGAAGTTTATTTGTGCTTTATAGATGTGTTTGTATTGATGTACAGTATCTTAAGTAGCATAGTTAATTCAGACCTTGAAGAAAAGTTTAAGTAACACTTGATTTCTTTGGGGTGACTTTTACTTAACAGCGGTGAGAGCAATCAAATCCTTGACACAGCTAGTGTTAAAACAGCTAGCCATTAGCAGCTGGAGCTCTTCGTGTTTTTGTCAGGATTCTCACAGCAAGTCACATCGCTGGGACGTTTCTTTTGCCAAAGGCGCTCACCAGCGATGACGCTGTGCTTCCCAAGGCTAATAGGGCCCTGTTAATTTTAGCCTGGCGTGCGCCTCAGAGGAGAGCCACTTTGAGTTTAATTACAGTCTTCCCGAGGCAGCAATTTCACTATGATTTTGGCGGAGAAGAGGAAAAAAGCGCGAGAAATGATCACCTCTTAAAAGTGTCTAAATTGCATCTTATTTTTCCCATCTTTTTAACCACAACAAAAGAGACGGGCACAATAGCGCGGCATGTTTCCTCCCAATCTAGCGCGCTGTGACCAATTACCAATGCCATTATCTGAGCTGTATTAAAGATGGCACAGGAGGACTGATGAGGCGTGATTGAAAAGTTTGTCATGTAAAGTTTCTTTCCGGCATGTTGCGTTTCCTCTCTGAGCTATGGCGCATTATTAACTGCCTAGCTTTACTACATATCAGGTTCCTTTCATAACTGTCCTTTCAGTATGCTTTAAGCTGTGTCGAGTAGGATTGTATTGAATGTAAAAATGCACTCTTGACCTCACTTCATGATGTTTCAGGATTAGACTTTTGGAAATGTCCTGAACTTCTTACTACCATGAGTAACATTCAAACACATTGTGATCTGGGGTTTGGCAAAATCACACTAGGAAATATGAATGATCGTAATGTGACAGAATCTTAATCAGAATCTCAGAAATTAGCCAGGGATCAGGGTGAAAATGCAAAATGTGAATTCCTCTAAGAATTATGTTATTTAACAGTATGTATTTTCATTATATTTTTTTCTTGGAATAGTTTAGACACTTTGAAGACACTGAATTATTTGCTTTTGATTGAACTGATATAAATCAAATATGCATGTAACTTTATATGCTATAAGAGAAATGTACTCATAAAGGTAGGCCCATTAAAATCAATTTCAGGGGCATGTGTTAGGAAGTAATGTAAAGATAACTTAAAATAACTGATGCTGTAAATTATACACCGATAATCTTTACCTCACGACCGGGAACTGATTGTTGAATAAATCTTTTAGACCAGTTTTGTAAAACAAGCAAATTGAATCATTGTGAAGATTTGTCTCAAAAGAATGATTCTTTCACAAATCTGACATTGCCAGGCCTTAAATAAGTGAAAGCCAACATCAAAAATTTCCATTAATAATGGCACTCAAAGTTATTGTATGGTATGTCTTTAGAAAACTACAATTAATATACCTAATTTTAGCTTTTACATGTTTTTTTTGAAGCTTGAAAGTTTCAAAATCTCTTGTTTTGTGTTTCCCATAAGTCATACAGGTTTGGAACAGCATGAAGGCGAGTAAAAAATGAAAGAATTTTCTTTTTGGGGCAAACTGCCACTTTAATAGATATTTGAACAGAAACACAATATCTATATGCATATTATGATATAGTGTGACAAGACAGATAATTTAGTCCAAGTCCATTCCTGTAAAACATGTATTACATTATGTGAAGTTGAGAGCTGACTGATGGGTCAAGCTTTGACCTATATAAAACAGCAGTCAGCCTTAAAGAGCTACATTTCCTCCTTCAGCTTTTGAAGCAGAGAAATGATGCCTGATGATCTGAAATCATTGCCTATTGTTTAAGCGTAAGGCAGAGTTGAGTTGTTTGGTATGTGTAATTGTCTCTCAGTATCATACTGTATGTGTGAAAGTGAGCCCTGTGGACTGAGCACCACCCCCCACTGATGAGAGGATACCTGTGCAATCAGACGACACACCGAGAGCCATTATATCATAATCACTCTCATTCACACACTTCAGCTTTCATCCTCATGATTCATTATCCTTCTGTCAAAGTCATTTACCTTTTCTTCTCTTCTGGCCCTTCACTTGTGTTACTTCTCATGAGTCTCAGTTACTCTGTTGTTGTTTCTCTTCTCTTCTCTTCTCTTCTCTTCTCTTCTCTTCTCTTCTCTTCTCTTCTCTTCTCTTCTCTTCTCTTCTCTTCTCTTCTCTTCTCTTCTCTTCTCTTCTCTTCTCTTCTCTCACCTTTGCTCTCCTCTTCTCTCTTCTTGTCTGTTTGCCACCGTTCTCGTCTTGTTTCTTTTTCTCTTGTTCTCCATACTGTTCCTTATCCTTCTTCTTTCCTCTGTGTAGTACCATCTTTTTTTCTCTCTTTTGCATCTCAGCATCACTTGCTGGGATAAAGAAGAGGCCTGTGCGATTAGCACACAATGTCTTTCTGCCATTT
The DNA here is from genome assembly GCA_021397915.2 of Tor tambroides. Taxonomy (NCBI): domain Eukaryota; kingdom Metazoa; phylum Chordata; class Actinopteri; order Cypriniformes; family Cyprinidae; genus Tor; species Tor tambroides. The sequence continues at coordinate 7,371 of JAFVLL020018312.1, read as the reverse complement.
ATCTTTCATCATTATGGTGACTCCTCTTCGTTCTTTCTTCCCCGCTCTCCGTCTCTTATAGTGCAGGAGTTGTTAATGGCCCGCGTTGCTTCAATTGGTTTCTAAATGCTTATGAGCGAGAGTCCAACTGTGCGCTTAATGAACAGGTATGACTGGGTAATTACAGCAATCTCAGCCCCCTCCCAAACACACACACATGCTAGCCTGGACCACACAAAGCCCAACAGGACTGAGGAAACCAGGCCCTGCAGGAGTCTGCAGAGGCGGAAAGAAAGGGCAGGAATATAGAGAGAAACTGAACAGGAAAACAAAGGAGACTGAACAGAGAGATTTAAATGTAGTAACTGGCTATTATCGGTCATTTAGATAAATGCTCGAGACGCTGGAGAGCGTAAATGCTGGAGATGCATTTGGTACACAAGTGTGTTGATGCTAGAGAAAAACATGGACGCTTCACTAAAATGTTTGAATTCTACAGATCCCGAGCACTTTAAATGTAATTTTTTTTTTCAGATGAAACTTTTATGTATATGTTCTTGCCAGAAAAAAAACTTGCTTAGTACAATTTTAGCGTGGCTTATTGAGGAGAGGTGATTTCTGCCTGCTTGCATTACAGGAGTGATCTGAGCTATATAGAGAGATGAGAATAGCAGACGGTGGGATTTTTTTTTGACTTGGACGACCTAACAGCCACCTATCAAAGCCGTATCAACCTACTCTAGCATCTTGGTGGTGAGTTTTGAATATCCCAGCGCCACTCACATTTTCTTCAGAGAATGTAAAATCTAGACTAAAGAGTGACCTAAATGATTTCCAAAGTTTATGCAACTGCTTAAAAAAAAACAAAAAAACTTCACACTCTCTTCTCTGAAAGATCTCCGGTGAGTCCCTTCCGTTCTCTCTCCATCCGTTTGCTCCTGTCTGTCTTCAGGCAATGGGTGAAGTTCTGCTCCCTATGGCCGTCTGTCACAACCACAACAGCCACTGCGCACACACACCCAAACCAGGGATATTTATCATGGATTTTTGTGGAGAGAAGACAAGTGATGGGGTAGAAGTCACATTAGTGTGACAAAGTCCACTAAGAAAGAAGGAGGGAGAGAGGGAGAGGGTGGGAAATGGAGAACACCTTTAAATTTGTGCAAATAACAGAGCCAGTCCTGGGACTCCCACTGCTTGCATACATTTGTTTAAACGTGCCAATTTCTGAAAAATGGAGGCACGTGCAGGCAAACAGAGAGGGAGAGTCAGAAAACTGCGGTAGTGATAGGGCTAAGAGTGGGGCGACACTTTGCCAGATGCTGCCTTCTAAATGAACGCAAATCCTCAAAGGGGCGTTGGGCATCTTGTTTTCACCGGTCCCCGAGGACGCAATCATGGTGCGCTACTGTCTGCAGGGAGAGCAAGGAGAGGTAAAGGGGCTCGGTGGAGGGTGTCTGTTCTGTATGAGCCCCTGGTTTGACACGGCCAGGCAGCTGGTTAATTCATTAAACCAAGGCTCTAATATAAACAGCCATTCATTTCACTCTCTGACAGTGTGCCGTCTGGACAATGTGAAGCACCCAAATATAACTGCCATACTGTGTTTATGTGTGTGTGTATGTGTTCAGGGGGGAAATATGAATGTTTATGTGTACATGATGTTGTACCGGAGCAGTCAGCGAATACGTGGGAGAGGGGCCAGCCAATGCTTTTCATTCTAAACACAGGACGTTTTGAGAGACGTAGGGAGAGGTTTGGCTAATTGGCAGGGCTTACTACATTGCTATGGCATTTCTTTGTACAATGCAATAGAACCGCAGATCTGTATGCAGGTATAAGCACTTTGACATGTTTCTACAATGCAGATATTTTTGACATAAATGAGGCCATTTTGCATTTTTTTTTTAATCTGCATTTGTGTAAATAAGTGTTAACTTTTGCCAAAGTCACAAAAGAGATTGTATAATTTATGAATGTATAATTAAAATTAATTCATTATCTATAATTCTAAATGTATAATTTAATTATATTTATAAATAATTCTAAATGTATAATTTATAATTTAAAAAAAAAATCATTGTTACTTCAGGTTTATCTATCATAAGGGAACTGAAATGCCAAATCAGATGCATTGGATTGTGGGATATAATTTGTGCATTCTGCAATGTATACCGCACATTTTCAGCCATTCTGTGCATACAGAAAATTGTTGCACAGTGTACATACTGCAAACTGCAGATATAATACTAGTATGCTATACTGAACATAGTCATAGTGATGTAAATAGTTCTATATATAGTCCTTTATTTGACTGCAGTTACAATTAATGTAAAATTTTGTAATTTTTTTGAGTAGCGTGACAAAATTCAACACAGGAATAGTGTTTGTTTAATTCTGTATATTTATATGAATAGAGGTCATTTGCTGATTATTACTTTTCAGAGGCCTATTTATTGAGGTGTACAGAGGCATTTGAAACCGTACAACACATACACGGCTGAACATAGACACAGGCACAGCGGAGTGAATGACAGAGGCCTCCTGCTGCGGCCGCACTGTCTTGAATTGTTTAGTAGATCACTCTCCTACTGGAGCTTTTAGCTCTATGTCTCCATTTCACCTTACGAAGACTGAGAGAGAGAGAAAAAATATGGAAAGAGGCTCGCTTATGTGTTCTTAGGGTAAAATGAAAGTGATTTCAAAAACGGGAGGACAAACGAGTGCTTAAAAAACTGGAAAGCTGCACACTTCTCAGCTGTTCTGCTCTCGGCATGTTAAGCAATCTTTAAATTGGCAAGTGCATATTCATTACAAATTGTCTGTAAATCATTTCTGAGGACTCACATAGTAAAGAATTATTTTCCTTGACTGTTTCTATCAGACAGAAATTATATTAAAGGGACAACAAATGGAATCTTAAGTTTCCTACTTAGCTAAAGATCTTAGTTACTTCCTCAAGAGTTCGGAAGAGATATTACTCATTGAATATTACAGTTCTTACTGTATGTCAATAATCTTCTCATTTGCCTCATACGAAAATGAAAAATTTGTAAATAAAACACAACTAGAAACTCCATTAAGTCTAACAAGGATCTCAAAGAATCTCATTCGTTTTGAAAGCAGCTGTGAGGTTATTAGTAAAGCATCTTGTTGTCGGAACACAGACAAACATACACACTCAGGTGCGAGTATAAGCTCGGACTGACTGGTTTGGGTTGCGAGTAGACGGAGTGTCTGGTGTTAAGGAGCACTGCCTCGTGTGGTTAGCCTGCTAAACACTGGCTTTTCATGGCCCTGTCATTACCTCTCCACCACCGTTCCTCTCTCCATCTTCATCCCCTCAGACGTGGCTGCATTCTCCCTCTCTCTTCACTGCAGCATTCACCCTGCATTCCACGGCACGAAGGGCAAAATAAGTGGCGGGTTGAACAAACACAACACCAGCAATTAATGGTTGCAGTCAACAGTCTGTACAGAGACAAATGACTGGGCCAGACCCAGTCAGTGTCCCTTTGACCTGTTCCCAACATCTAGTGTTTTCTCGTCTTTCAGTTGGAATCCATTCATTTACTCATTCTTGTCTCTTAAAAGGAGTAGTCCGGGTTAAATACAGTGTGGATTACCACAGAAAATAATTTTCAGCTTTGAAAAGAATATGTATGTGGGTCTTTCCTACTGTGTAGAATATTTTCATATTAATTTGTTTTTTCAAATATATTGAATAAAATAATTTAAAAAAATGCAATTAGCATATTTTGGTAAAAGACTAAGTGATCATGCAATGAATTTTAATTAATTTAATTAATTTGATTTGAATGTTTGCTGTCAATTTTGTCATGTTCCCAAGGGCTATGCATGAACACCACAGAAAACATTTAGTTTTTGTTTCTATTTCTTCTCTTTCTCTAATAAAAAAAAAAAAAAAAATTTTTTTGAGAATATTATCTATCTATCGATCTATCAACAGCATACTCAGTAAATATTAATTGTATTCATCAGTTATTTCGATGTATTTTGATTTTGTGCTGTTTACTGGTTTGACTCACTCTAAAACATTCCATCGTCTAAAATAAATCAAATTAAGAGAATAAAATAAAATTTCAATAAAATTACAGAATACAAAATATCACATGAACTTTCAATCCCTCACCAAACGTTAACTAACTTTAATTCTTTATTTAATCGTTATGTCCTGTTGTGTACTTATACTTAATACATAAAAATGGTACAATTTAAATTATGAATACTTCCTTAAATTATAACACGGGTATATTCATTGTTTACAAGTTGTGAAGGTTCGGCATAACTGGAATGATGCATGTACAGAAATGCTCATAAAATGCAAGCAAGTCAACCAGTGTGTACACAACATAGGCTTCCATTGTAAATGCATAGTTTGTACAACATATATTTAACCTGAAATATGACATAATAGTGCATGTATTCCCTGTCCAGGCTATTTTGATTATAAATCATGTTGTTTATCTGTTTAGATTTTCCATTTAATCACCGTGTGTGTTGTTTGGCTGAGACAGACACCTTTCCTAGCAGATTCCTGACAACAGTTTGACCACCAACAGCGCTGGGCTCTGGTCTTAATGCAAAGCCAGTCAGCCCAGTCAGCAGGCATACGGGGGCCTGCGAGCAGCGTGTGTGCACCGCACGTATCCAGATGTGAGCCACTGCGTGTGGGGTCGCCGGGTCATCGCGCACCATCACCCTGATGGCTTCTGACACGGGCCTCCTCGCTCCCAGCTCCCTTCTGCAGCCCCAAATAGAGGATGAAAGCTCTGCCCTTTCTCCTTTGCTCCCTCCCTCGCTTCTGTCTCCTATATGTTTATCTTATCATCAGAGCTCTTTATTGGTAAATAAGGGTAGGCTGCCCGGCTGGCCTCTCCCGACGTTAACCGCTGCTGATGTGCCTGTGTAACCATAGCGCCCAGTGTTTAGGCTATTAGAGCTGCCTATTTACAATCTGGAGTTTCCTATTGATTATGTCTGCCTTGAATTCTGTTTACCCGGGAAATAAATAACACATGTGTCTCTTCCTCTCTCTCTTTTTCTGTCTCTCTATCTCTCTCGCTTTACTGCTGTTTTCTGATATTATTTGTCTCTACCTTCCCCATATTGTGTCCTCTTCATCTACCCTAAGTTTTTGTGCTCTCGGTTTTTTCTTCTTCCTCCTCTAACAATGATTCCATTTATAAAGTGGTCATCTTTTGAATCCTTGTATCCTTTTTTGATTTGAGTTTCGGTTAGAGGACAGTTTGTGAGTCATTATGTTTTACACAAAGACAGCAGCACACTGAATCTTAAAGGAATATTTTGAGTTCGATACAAGCAAAGATTGATCGACGGCATTTGTGGCATAATGGTAAAAATTACACTACCGTTCAAATGTTTGGGGTCTGTAAGTTTTCGATGTCTTTTATGCTCACCAAGGCTGCATTTTATTTGATTAAAAATACAATATATTTTTAATTTATCCCTGTGATGGCAAAGCAGAATTTTCTGAAGCCAGGATTTGGTGTCTCACAATCCTACAGAAATCTAATTATGCAGAAATTCTAATTATGCAGATTTGCTCAAGAAACATTTCTTATTATTATCAATGTTGTGCGTAATGTTTTTTGTGAAAAATATGACACATTTTCTTTCGGGATTCTTTGATTAAATACAAAGATCAAATTTATTTATATGGCATTTATTTGAAATAGAACATTTTATAAAATCTTTACTGTCATTTTTGATCATTTTAGAAGTAATAGAAGTATTAAAAAATAACAACTAAAAAACCCAGAACCAATGTAATTTTCTTTCTTTCTTAACTTTGATTACTAACATTTTCTGTATAAAGTTATATCCAATTCAACAGTTTTTTGCTTTGACAACACAAAGCCATAAACACTAAAACAACTGTAAAATGATTTATCCAGCTTATGTCTAAAAATTAAAGTTTTAACAGAATAATTGATCGGAGTGCTTTTTATAAAAAAGCTTTACATTTCTGATTTTAAATCCTAGCAATTGGCCCCATCCACTTCCACTGTTAATTCTTCATTGCAACCTTGAATTTTGCTTTTTTAAAGAAAATTTTAAAGAGTCTAAATTAAATTTTGTGCTAATTATCCTTAATATGCTGTTGACTTAGCTTAACTTGTATTAAACCTGAAATATTCATATCATTTGTCTCATTAGCATACACACTTTACCCATACTTTGACCCAGTTGCACTACAGTCAAGGTAGACATGGAGAAAATGTCACCACTGGGGAGAGAATACATAGATCACAAACAAGCATAGACGCACTCAGATTCCCTTTAATGCACTTGTATTGCTGTATTCATGTACTGTATGCTTTTAAACAGACGCACACACATACCCGCTACCACTCAGCCTGCTAGGCTGTGCCTCTTCTCATTGGTAACAGAACCCTGTGTTAGAGGGGTGAAGGCCTATGTATGTGTCATTCGTTCCATCCTGCTCTCTCCCCCTTCCCTGATCACACAGATAGAGACGCAGATAAGGAAACAGTTCATGTTCATATGTTTGTGTAGCGCTGCACGCCACACTGCTCACACCAGTGTCTCATTCAGAAAGACTGCATTAACCTACTCTGTGCTACCCAATCCCATGTGCCTTAATCAGGCGCTCGGAGTTAACCCTTTGTGTGCCACAGCAGAACTTTCCAGGCCTGATCTTAGACTACAATAGTGTATCAGAAGGAGGTCAAATTACAGTACATGATATACTTGATTCATGAGGCAGGGGCGTCTATCTTAAAGAGGATCCTTGCAGAATCTCAGTTAGGAAGCGTATTAACCTTTACTGTCCGCTCAGCCTCGGAGTACTCCTCTGAAAGACTGACACAGGCCTCTAATGAAAAGGCTATGTGAGTGGCTGACTGAGAGCAGCCTATGTTTGTTCTGCCTTTAACCATTATTTGGAGCTATTTAGAGTGACCTCACCCGGCTGGCAGTGCCGTCATGCTAATAAAGCTTTTCTTGATTTGAATCAGAATGACACTGGAGAGAGGGAGTGGACCGCAAGACCAAAAAAAAAAAAAAACCTGCATCAGGCACTGTCGAGATCTGTCATAATACAAACACGAATAGTGTGTTTATGTGTATACAGTTTGGTTACTGTGTATGTTCTGTTGTTAGTGCTTATTGCTTAAGCCATCATGGGATTCCACAAGGCTCTGTACGTGGACCTCTTGTTTTTTTTGTTCTTGAATGCATGGCTACACCGTGTTCTCTGCTTATGCATGACTACACACTCAAATATTTGTATAACAGCACTTTGCTATTACCTTTGTATAGCAGAATGTCTTGAAGTGATTAATATCACCACTAGATCCTGTCTTCTTTTGATCCTCGTCTTTGCCA
>JAFVLL020018311.1:0-11899 GCA_021397915.2 Tor tambroides | reverse complement strand
AATGTGCATTTGACTGCAGAAAGTCCATGTCAAATAAAAAAAAGTAATAATAATAATTTTGTTTGTACTTGAGCGTTCTACCATACATACAGAAATAAAAGATCTTTGGACATGTCTCCAGTGGAAACTATAGTTAGTGGACCTTTTTATTTTACTGTAACTCCATAACATTGAGAAAATTTATTTCATGAAAAAAAATCATCACAGCTGTAATGTTTCAGCATTTGTTTTAAAGTCTATCATATTCCAAAATTTAATCAAAAACCTTCCCCGATTTATAGGTCTGGGCTCAAGTCCTGAATATCCACTGAACAGCCCCAGTTAACCTCTGCATATAAGCTAACATTAAAACTAATCAGATGGTGATTTGGCTGGGTGTTCCCTGGTAACACCATCATAAATGAAGCACCAGGTCACTTGCTGACACTGTTAAATTACAGCCCTCTACATGTGTGACTCGTTCTGATTTGAAAATGAAACACTTCTAAAGGATTAAGTGGCACTGAGGATATTTTATCTGCTATATACTATTAGTTTCTCTTAAAGCTGGTGTTCAGAGCTCAGACTCTGGCAGAACAAACTAAGGCAACTAAACAGACCTAAAATCATTTAAAGCTCAGCGAATTGCACCTATTTGTGGAAATGCTGTTTCCTGCAATCTATGGCAGCCCCTGAGCAGGTCTAATTAACAGCCTGAGATATCGACCAACGCTCCAGCCCAAGACAAATAACCCCGCATTTATCTCAAACCTATTTTACCTAATTAAAGCAATGCCTCCATTGACTTTTACTCCTTGAACACTTTGAGTTTGATTGGGAAACTGGATTTATGAAAACCAGAGAAAGCCTGGAAGAGAGATTTGCAGTTAAGGAGAAAGACAAAACACTCAAAGAAAGCAGACGTGACTTTGGAGGTCGTGTTTGCTTATGCAGCTTCTCTCAAAAGAGTGCTATGCTGCAGACAACAGATTCAGCCTTGTTATCATCTGCAGATTTCATGAGTAATTATCATTTTATTGGTCGTTGTGGGACAGCGTCTCTGACTGCTGCCATAATACAGCTGATTAACATATAATTGGAAATATGTGTGTTATTGTGTGTTAGCTGTGTAGTGTAATTTGAAATCAATAAAAGTTTAATAAAGTGTGTGTGTGCTTGGGAATTAGTTGATCTAGGCATATTTCTAATGAAAGAGAAAGAGAGGGAAATGTGATGCAAAACCTATGGCAGTGATTGGATCATCTTGTTATGAAGTGCCATTTTTAAGTTCATAATTTAATTGAAAAATTACACATTTAAAACTAGCTGATCTAAGTTGTCCTATATAGGATACCATTGTCAGTCTGAAACTTTTTTTATTAGTAACAAATAAATGTGTTTTAGCCAATTTAATTTGTCAACCTTTTTGCACTATTAAAAATCTTCCGAATAGTTTTGTCTGTGTAGTTTTTCAAGTAGCAAAAGACTAGCTTGACCATACAGTAGTTTAATTTTAAAACTTTGAGTTGTTGGTCAACTTTAAAGTACCTTCCGCAACTCTTGTGCTCTCTGTTGTGCTTTAGTTTGAACCTATGTGGCAGGTAAACAGGCAAAATCAAGCGTAAGTCCTTTCATTTCCTGTCGCTAAGGTGACCCGCTCCAACTGAACCTCCACGTCACGCGATCACCGTCTCAGCACTGATCTATCAGGAGAATATTCTGACAGGCCACCAGCGTGCGTGACCAGCCCATGACAGAGAGATAGCAGCACATGGCACTGTTATTATGACATTTAAATTTAACACTGAAGCATAGAGGGAAAAGGAAATGACTGCTTGTATCACCCCTGGGCACACAGACAGGAAGAGTAACACAGACAGATGCTAGTTCCAAAATCTAGTAAGCTGCATTCCTATTGCTTCCTATTCGCTATGGCATTATGTGCAATAGTAATACTAATAAAATACAGAATAAAATTAAATTGTTATTTTTTGTACAGAAAATACAAGGATAGTTTGACCAGAAATGAAAATTCAGGCATCGGTTACTCGTCTTAATGTTGTTCCAAACCTGTCTGACTTTCTTTCTTCGGTGAAACATAAAATAAGATATCTTGAAGAATGTTTTAACTGTCCAAACAGTGATAATGTGCAATGATAAAGGCTTATCCTAAGCATAAAATTCATTAATTAATTAATACATTTTAAGATTTAAAGCCACAAACTAGAGTGATTAGTTCAAGCATGATTTTGTTTCCCGTTGGACAAATGATATTTCTTCGGAAAACTATTTTACAAGGTACAGCTTTCATATGAAAAATAATATTTTTCACCAAATAAATAAATAAAACAAAACATGAATATCCACTCCTAACCCCAACCCTAAACATAATCATGAAATTTGCGTAAGCAGATCATACGAAAACAATTGTTGCGTATTGTACGAATGCATATAAATTGGCCACCAATTTGCAAAACATAAAATAGTTACCAATTGTTATGATATTGTGTTGGTCAGATAAGACCAAAATAAAATTTTTGCTTAAATTTTCATGCTTATCAGAGCATTGTACTTTTTTCTTAGCCAAAGTCAAAACACATTAATTGTGAATTTAGTCTCCCTCCCAATAAAACCATTAAAGCATGGAGCCAACAGCAACAAGAAGGTCATGGGTTCAATTCCCAAGGAAAGCATGAACTGATAAAATACATATCTTGAAGTCGCTTTGGATAACAGCATCTGCCAAATCTGCTAGTGTGACAAGAATTTATTCAGGACTTTTTGTGGTCTGCTTTCATTTTTCTCCAAAAAAGAATAAAGGAACAGTCAAAACCCACAGTAAATGATTTACTTCCGCAGTAAACATTTTTGGAATGCTCTACAGATGGTGAAGCCGTCTAACATTTAAACAGCCTCAGATTCTGACAACGAAGCTTATTCCTGTTTGCAGTGTGTAATTAGCGGCATGTTTCGCGGCTTAACGTGGGCAGTAGTGAGTCACTCTGACAGAGGAGTACCGAGAAATGGAAATCACTACGCACTAAAAACAAGAGAGGCCGTGAGGAATGCACTCGAGGGACCAGGGGGAGCGCAGCAGTGCCCACAACACCGAAAACACCAGCTGCAGCTGCCAGTGGCCCCTCTGTGCCCAGGAAGAGTTCCTCTGCCTGGAAGCGCTTTGACTGACAGCTGGGTCAAGAACACCCACGGTCAAATCACACGCTTCTCTCTCTCCAGATTTTACACATCACTCCAAGACTTCAAGGTGATGTGTCTAGTTTTTACTGTTAAAATACTTTCTTGTGTTCCATCTTAATATGTAGAGACAATTATAAGTAAGCTTTACATATTACCCTTGATAGTAAACTCTACGGCTCTGTTGATATTGGATCAATCATTTCCTTATGTGTTGGGCGGGACAATCTCTAATAAACGTGTTCTGGAAAACTGTTTGAAAAATAGTCATTAAAGGGATAGTTCATATAAAAAAGTCATCATTTACTCATCCTCATATCATACAAAAACACTAGGACTTTCTTCCTTGGAACATTTTTCTGTGCATTTTGATTCATACAATGGAAGTCACTGGGCACAAAGACTGCTTGGTCACCAACATTCTTTAAAATATATTATTTTGTGTTCCTCAGAAGAAAGAAATTCATGTTTGGAACGACGTGGTTAAGTAACTAATAGGAGAATTTTCCTTTTTGGCTGAACTATTCCTTTAATGCTACAAATCTGCTTGATTACACTTGACCTCAAAGTGTTGCAGACAGCATCATGAAAAGGATTAGTGTCACAGAAGTAAGCAAAAAAAAAACAGTAAACAGTAAAATAACGAAAGCAAGCTGTGAAATTAACGTGTTATTCTATAAATTGTTTTTGTCTCTCCCTCTCTATATCATGATATGCCTTTGACATTCATTATACAACTTGATATATTGTCCATCTTGATCGGATTTTCACCCCAGCACAGACTACTAATGATATGTCATGCAAATTGTCTGGTAATGGCTGTGGTTCAAAAGGTCAGTGGCAAATTGGGTCAAAATTGAGGCATTGGGGAACATTGTGAAAAGGTTTTTCTGAGTACAAGAGAAGAGATTACATGTTTCAAGCTCCTATCCTCTGATAAACACAAATAACCATCTCAGTAGTCCATACAGTTGTGAATAATAAACAAACTAATGTTTGTTATAGCATGCTAATGACACAGAACAGCCGGTTCTCCAACCCAGCCAATCACAGCGCACCAATTCACCTGAGTATTGATCATCTGCACCTGCAAGTCATTCAGTCACTCATCACGCAGCATTCATAAGCACCATCAGTGGCTCACTTCAGTGTCCGGTCTCGTTTCGACAACATTGGACTCATATCGCCTGGCTATACTATTCCTAAGTGCTATCTTATACTTACCTCCTGTGTCTTCCTCAGTGTGTCCTCCTTGTCCTCGTCGCTGGGTCATCCTCCTCCTTCAGTCCGTTTACTCCTGTGCTGGGATTATCAGCGCCTCCCCATATCCACGATCTCCTGGACCTAGTCCTTCCGTAACAGCTAATAGATATGCTATAATTACCTATTACAATGTAATTAACTTATTGGGTTGATCTAGGTTGTAGATCATTACAGGCACTAAATGGAATAATACTAATCTAAATCTGCATAATGCAGCAGCATTCATGTGTTTTAAACACTGACTTTTGTCAGATACAATCTTATGTAAACTATGATTATTTTGTTAAGCTGTGTTTGAGAACAGGCATACTAGAGAGAACAGGAACTTTCCGCAAAGTGATCTAAGGGTCTCACAAAAAGAGATACACACAGGAATATAGACCATCACTTTGTTAATTTTTCTAAATACAAAACAACACCATGAAGCGATTACAATTATGTCTCCCCTGTTTTACTTTGAAGGTTATTTTTCCCCAGTAGTCTGATCATTTCTCTTTAGCTTAATTATTCTGCAGGCAGAGTCTGTATACGCTCTTTCATTTCCAAAACCACATATCAGGGAACGAGGCCATGTGTGTATATGTGTTTCTGGAGTGTTCTAGTTTTGTCTTTTAACCCCCACCCTGTTAACCTAGAGACACACAAGAAATAACAATGTTATCCCTCCTAACAGAATGGAAAACACAGGGGCTTTAATCATAGTACTCCACCAAGAAACCTGCAGGTGACTATTTCAATCTCTAATCTTCAGATCAGAGGAGATATAAACAATTCCCTTGTTAATTCTTATTTTAATGCTGCTCTTCCTACATGTTTTTAAATTAACAATTAAAGTGGAATAAATCACAGATATATGAGAGATCAAAGAAACTAGTTTTTAAGAATCCAGAAAGTGCTTTTGTCCTCTGTGATTTGCTGGAATGTGTGAACAGTAGAAGAGAGAACATCCTGGCGAGAGATTACAGACACACTTAGCTCTCTTTAAACACACAAGCACCTTAATCAGCAGACAGGCAGAAGCATCTTCAGTCTGGCTTCATAGGTGCTCATGTTTCGAAAACTTGCCTATATCTATTTGCTAATGTAACTTTGATTGATACTGAAATTTCTGTATTAATAATTCAAGAATTCCTGAACTGAAGCTCACTGATACTTCACAACGTTAAGGTGCATGGTTGCCAGGATATTGCTATATGTTTGCAGTTGATAGAGTATTCAAAATGTAACTTTGTCTAAAATTTAATATGTAGAACTGGGGATTTAGAACAAAACGTAATAATACTGAGCAATAACCACTGATAAAAAAAACACATTACACTGAATGTATATTCAGGTAATATAGCACAAAGTTCGGTCCCACTTTATATTGTGTCCCTACTACCTGTGTACTTACATAGTAACTAGATGTCTACGTAGTATGTAACCACAGTGTAAGTACATACTGGTACATAGTATCTACAGCTGTAATATTTCTATAACTACACACATGTAACAACCCTCAAAATGGTATATGTAAGTACAAATGTGTAACAGGACATTGGTAAAAACACTTTTTTTCACTTCACTAAGTACTTATGTAACAGGAATTATATAACTACATTTTGCAACAACAGTATGTATAAGAGTAATTGGAACAATTTGATCCAGGGGTGGAAACGGGTAGATTTAGGCATATGTAATGTGGGAGGAGTTGGATCTCGAGTTGGTGGAGTTGGCGCACATGGTAACTCCTCAGGAACTGTCCACTTAATATAAAGTGTAACATTCTGGATACCAACCACAACTTATATGTTAAGCCTAACTTACTGGCCACTGCTGTGTAACATCAAAATAATTACATGGTAAATCCATAGGAATTGTCTACTTAATATGAAGTGTAACACTTTCTTTACCAAAAAGTGCTGTTAGTCCTGTTACACATTTGTACTTTCATTACCAAAAAGTGTTGTTACCAATGTCCTGTTACACATTTATACTTACACATACCATTCAGTGGATTGTTACATATGTGTAGTTACACAAATATTAGAGCTGTAGATACTATGTACAGTATGTACTTACACTGTAGTTACATACTACGTACATATCTAGTTACTATGTAAGTACACAGGTATTAGGGACACTTAATGTAAAGTGGGACCCAAAGTTCTTCATAAAAAAATAGACCTAATACAGAAAGAAAGAAAGAAAGAAAGAAAGAAAGAAAGAAAGAAAGAAACATAAAATCAACATAAGACATTACTAAAGCATAATTTACTAACAACTGAATAAATACTGGAAAGGCACGTTGTACAAATGTATTTTCAAATGAGACTAAATGCTATAAACTCAGTCAGCAGTCAGAATCAGCACAACTGATCCAGAAATCAAGAAAACTACTGGTCCCAGCACAGAACCTTGAGGAACACCACAGGGATTTAATGAACAGGATGGAATATGATTGTGACTCTGCATTTAGGTCTACACAGATTTATTTATACACTATGTAGTTTTATTTATACATTATAATTATGTTGCTTGATACTGTGAGCTAATGGATTATTCTATTTAAAGCATAAATATTGCTGCTGGAATTATAAACACTGATCAATACACATTTAACACTCACACACACAGGCATACACTCATTGATTCACTCACTCACAAACGCTTTTAACTCTATATATTCACTCTCTACTCATCTCACATCTCTCTCACACACAGGCCCCAGTGAGGGGCAGATGTATTATTAAGCTGTAATGTTTTGTAATGGAGGGTATAATGGCTGTCAGATGGCTGGGTGGTTATATTGAGTTTGCTGATTGCTTCAGGCTGATATTAGTCTGCTATCATAACACCGACAAACCCATCAGCACACAATCTGCAATATATTCTCAATGTTTCATCACTAACCTGTGAATAAAGGCCATGTGTGTGTGTGTGTGTGTGTGTGTGTGTGTGTGTGTATGTTTGTACTGCATGTGTTCTCATCCAAGCACGTGTGTTTGGGTTATATGTGGTTTATGTAATTCCTTTTCAACAATTATCTGTCTTTCATTCTCTCTTTCTCCCACTCATAGACACATGCAGTTATTAAAGTGGCAGTTTGAATTCTGCTCTGGTGTTTAGCTAGAGTGAGATTACAACACTTTATCTCCTTATCCAGCACAGATGAGCTTTATGAGTTCATTATCATTTATGCAGGGCCTCACAGCTGGAGCTCTCTGCGTTCCCCATCTCTCTTTGTCTGTTGTTTGTAGTTTCAGCTGTGTTTCTTCACTTCTGTCATTAGTTATTGCTGGTCTCTCAGAGGGCAAAAGATTTTTATTTATTTATTTATTTATTTATTTATTTTTTGAGAAGCATTTCCTCGCTCACAGTCTTTGTATGTGAGTCCACATTTGCAATGACAGTTCAAGGTACTGTATAAAATAGAAACCAAACTGAAATCTATCTAATGTTAATGTTAATGTACACCAAACATATTCACCATTTTAACATGTTTTGGTAAGGTTTTGTCATCCTTACAAGAGTCATATTTCCATGTTATTTTATTTAGTCACTGTCTCATGTACTGCAAATCTTTACAGAACATTAGAATTGTAAAACGATTAAAACATTTTCACTTTATTATTCATACATATCCAATTTTCAAATTTCTCATAAAATCATGGCTGGGTCACATTTCATTCATTCATTCATTCATTCATTCAGAAAGAAAGAAAGAAAGAAAGAAAGAAAGAAAGAGGAGTAAAATATAGCCTGGATGTTATATTGACAAGGGTTCTTGAGATTCACCATAATTCAAAAATGAAAATGGGGACAGAGTGAGATTTGTGTGTTCTTGTGAACCAAATGAAACTCTCTCTGACTGTGAGAAAAACCGTCTTACACACCACACAAATCCCATCCACATCCTCTTTCCCCCTCCCCTGCCTCAGGGCCCCTGACACCTCACTCCATCTCAGGACCACAGAGAACAAATACAACCTCTCACACTAGGACTTCTTTAAAACCAGGTCACAGGATCGTGGTAAGAGCTCGACACATTAGCATGCCAGTTACACACACACTCATATCTCTCCACATGTGCCTGACTGCATGGAGAGTTTCTTCATAGGTCAGTGAGTATTTCAATCATATAGTGTCCTGTGCCAATGGCAACAGACAGTTAATACAACACACACACAAACATCTGGAGTCTTACAAACACACAAGATTAAAAGAAAGAAAGAAAGAAAGAAAGAAAGAAAGAAAGAAAGAAAGAAAGAAAGAAAGAAAGAAAGAAACGGATACCGGTATTACCTTTATTGTGAATCACACATTTCAGATTTAAAGTTGATTAAATAAGAAAACTAATAACTAAAACGTTTACAAATCACATGTAAGTGTAAGAAGTGGTTATACAGTTCTCCCTTTCAGACACCCATGTCTCTGGTGCAGTGACTGAATAATTGTGATTTTCTCTGCTGTTTGAACACAGCACATCCACAAATCCCCAGAAGTGAAACAGTGATTTGATTTGGTAGGCAAATATAAAACTAATGTATGAAGAAGAACTACACATGTGTTCAATAGCCTTCACTACTGAGCTGTGTTTTATTAGGTGAGATTCAATTATAAATGACTTGAATCTGAAATTCTGTCAGGTCTGAGCAGGGTAGTCACATAAATGGAAATTGCTGTAGCGATTTTTATCCCACACCACAAAAATGTCTTCTCATTTAGAATCAAGGGAGCAAACAGAATGCAGAATTGTAATCCTAATTTAAAATGAACTTCTAAACATATATAACATTATAAACATATATAAACCTACCTAATGGAGTATAATAATATTTGAAATGCCATTTAATTATTTATTTATTTAATATTTAATAGACCATGGCTGAAGAACACTTCATTGCCATGAAATATTTATTTAGATAGTTAGTTAGTGGTTTTGGTTCCCAAATAATTTAAATGGCTGTTAAAATATATACGTCCTGTTTTTGATATCTTTGAATTGCATTTTGTAAATTCATCTTCATTTGGCATCCAGTAGCATGTGTGAAATTCTAATTCACACTCATAAATTGATAGTAAGCCAATGCTTAAATTCAGAGCAAGGGTGTATAAATGATGACAGTTTTTATTTTGACCCTAAGTGTAGCCTTGGGTGAAGTAATGGAATAGATTAAAGTCGCTGGAGTGTCGTTTCCTTATGACAGTGTGTGGTTCTGAAGGATCAGCAGACTCTTAAACAGTTTCAATCATGCTGTTCATTCATAATCTCAGTCATAATCAGTGAGTTGTCCCAGCGTGACGATCTGTGATGATTAGCCATGAGCTGGAGAGAATGATGATGAACTCTGAGACCTTTTACCCCACAATAAGACACACTACTTACACTACTTAATACGACTAGAGATTATTCTAATACAAGATTAGTTTCCTAGAGCCAGTTTTTTTTTATTTCCAGGATAAAGTGTGGTCCACGCCGGAAGTGACCAGTAGATATCAACTGACAATCAGATTTTGTGATATTTATTCCACGGTTAAACCTGAAATCTGACACAACTCTGAGAATAAACTCTGTGTACAGTGACTGTTACTCCACCTGTAACTGTTAACGTAGCCCCACAATGAAAGTACATTTTGCACACTGAGAATATACACAATATATTAAAATATATACTTATTATTATACACATTAGAACTGTAATGAGTTTAATGTGTATTATGTATATCATGCTCCTAAGTGTTATTTTAGTATTATTTATATAATATGTTAGTTTTTATTTATATTTTAATAAGCTTTTATTTATATATTTTAATTTTAATTAATTAATTTATTTATTTTTAGTAATTTTGTTATGTGTTTTGGGCATTTTTATTAGTTATTATTATTATTATTATTATTATTATTATTATTTATATTATTACTTATTTTTATTTCAGTTTTAAGTTAGTTTTTATTTATTTTTCTAGTTAGTAATTTTAACACATAGTTATTCCAGTTAGTTGCCAAAGCAGTATTTCTAATTTTTACTTAGTTTAAGTTCTAATCTAATATTCACAAAAATGTTTTGTCACACTTTAGTTTGGGGGCCAATTTCATTATTAACTAACTATCATTCACAACTTGTTGCCTCAGTAAACTCCTAATTTGCTGCTTATTAGTCAGTTGTTTAGGTATGAGGTAGAATTAAGAGATCTAAAACATATTTGTGCAGAATAAGGCATCAGTTGTGCTTTATAAGCACTAATAAATAGCCAGTATACTAGTAACATGCATGCTAATAAGCAACTAGTTAATAGTGAGAATTGGTCCCTAATCTAAATCGATCCCAAATGTTTTTAATAGTTTTAGTTAACAATAATAACCCTGCCATAGAGCCAACGTCTTGCTGAATTTTTAGCCATGATGTATGTCATTAGGGAAAGGGAAAGGGAAGTGGTGTGTGGCCAAGTATGGTGACCCATACTTGGAATTTGTCCTCTTCATTTAACCCATCCAAGTGCATGCACACAGTAGTGAACATACACCCAGAGCAGTGGGCAGCCAATGCTGCGGCGCCCGGGGAGCAGTTGGGGGTTCGGTGCCTTGCTCAAGGGTCTCACCTCAGTCGTGGTATTGAGGGTGGAGAGAGTGCTGGTTATTCACTCCCCCCACCTACAATCCCTGCCGGACCTGAAACTCGAACCCGCGACCTTCAGGTTACAAGGCCAACTCTCTATCCATTAGGCCACAACTGCCCCAGAAGTTGTATTATGTGTATTATATAAAACTGTGCAACCTGCTATGTTTTTCACTTGCCATTACATTAGTTTCTATGGTCGGTGTAATGAAAATAAAGTGATCTGATTTGAGACTAAGAGACGTTTTCCTCTTGGCTTTTCCATCACTACACAGTCAACCTCAAATATGCTCCTGCCACCCCGAGGACAATCTCAGGCTAATAACATTTGTGCTAGGCACCCACCAACTCATATACAGCACAATACATGTCAGACTCAGATATTAATCACTATATTAAACCTCATCTCACTATTTAGTGCAGCACATGGGCAAACTCTAATTCACGCTAATGGACTTACAACCCCCTCACACTATATATAGATAGAACTCTAATTATTCAACATCGTCCCACAGATTAATCAACCTTATTGACCAAGGATGGATTATGTCCTGAGGGCCCCATCAGGCTTCTGCTGCTATCTGGGAACACAAATGTTTGCTGAACAGTACAGGTTAAGGGAAGTCAAGGGAATCACAAAATAAATTTAAAACAAATGTGTGTGTGTGTGTATATATATATATATATATATATATATATATATTAGTGCTGTCAATCGATTAAAAAATAATAATTAATTAATCGCACATTTTTCTAAAATTAATCGCGATTAATCGCGATTAATTCCACCTAACAAAGTTTTTAAATATACTTTTATATTGCAATAATTTCGCATTCAATCTTCAAATGTACAATGTACAAAC
>JAFVLL020018310.1:0-12453 GCA_021397915.2 Tor tambroides | reverse complement strand
GAAGCCACTGTAACCTGAATTGTCAGGGTTGAGTTTTGGGGCCAAGGACTAGTGGAAGTAAAGCAATGAGAGAATGATATATCAGAAATGTAGCTCCCACTTGCTGGCAATAAGATATCCTTGACCACCCAATTAATTTTAGCACTTTTTAAACCTCTTGACTCAGTGTACTTGACATGCCTTTTTTGTTTTCTGCAGTTTTACTTCCTTTCATTTTCATGAATATAGAAAAGTAGTATATCACATTTTTACAGATGTATTTGAAATAACTTTTTACATTTGTCAAAATATTCACAAACTCTTCCCATGGGTATTCAAAAGGACATGCCTCAAATAGTTAATTCCCCTTAAAATGTTAGCTTAACCAAAAATGAAAATTCTCTCACCTTTGTGTTTTTCCAAACCTGTGTGACTTTCTTTTCTCTGTTGTAAACAAAAGGAGATGGCAGATTTTTCACAATATATAGTGGAAGCGAATGGTGAATGACGCTGAGGATCTCAAAAATGATGAAAAGCACCATGGAGGAAAAAAAAATGTGCAGTATTCCAAATCTGTCATAACCAGTTGCTACATTCCAGTTTCAATTTGTTGTGTTTCACAGATAAAAAAGAAAATCATTCAGGCTTGGAACCAGTTCTACTTTAGTGTTACTGATATACTGTTATAGTTTTTATTAATATTTGAATAATTTTTATTTATTTATTTTTAATAGTCTAGATTTTATTAAGTTAAGTTTTCATTGTTAGCTTATTTAGTTTTAGTTATTTTCAGTACTTAAACTAAACAAAAATAAGTAAAGTTGGCAATTAGTTGAATTAAGTTATTTTACATTTTATTTATAAATTAAAAATATATATTTTATATGTATTTTGGATAATTTTTGTTTTATTTCAAGTAATAGTTTTTTTTTTATGGTTTTGGTTTTAGTTAACAATGATAACACTGTTTGGAACAATGTGAAGGTAAGTAAATGATGAGAGAATTTTAATTTTTGCCTGAATTCCAATTAACTCCTCTTTCACTACTTACATCTACCATATGTACTGTTTAACTTGCACAGCTCCCGAGCAGATTCCAGCTTCCCAGCACACAGGAATCATCACAGAGTGCTATCATCTTCACAGGTCACCAGACCTCCAACGGCTCATCAAGAAATGATGGCGTCACAACCACACGTTCACCATCTCAGACAGAGCTGATACCTAATCATCCTTCACTTTCTCCTCTACAAAGTGGCCTTTGTATGCACTCCCATGTTTCAAAAGCCAGTGGCACTGCTATTTTAACCGATGACATTCTAAACTCAGGTGATTTCCTTGAGGGCAGACATTTGAGTGACGTGCATGAAAAGCAGATGGAGTCTGATTGGGACATCTCTCAGAGGGCAGGAGAGCAGCATAGATGGGAAGAACTAAACTCACCTCACACGACTCTGAAGGAAGCTGAAGTGTCCTCTCGATCTGTGACCGCGAAGAAGCCTGCAGACATTGTGTCATTAGAGCGGTGTCTGACCCGCAGTCCTTCCCCAGATACCACTGATCCAAGAGATTCCTCGCAGTACATGAACTCTGGAGGTGAGGATGAGGAAGTGTCTGCAGAAGATGAAGGTGACTCTGCACCAAGACATCAAGATCTTTCAGGTTTGAATTTTCTGCTCAGTTAACTGCAATTCTACATTGTGATTAAGCTGATTTATTGATATGACTTGACACTTTTTTTTATTAGCTCATTTTAAGAATTATACTTATAATCTTCTACACATTTCAGATCACACTAACAGCAGAGATCACGCTTTGAGAGGAGATGTTGTAATTCAAGAACAGAGTGTAATTCCCTTTCAAACCAAAGGTGGCACACACAAGCAGGTCAACACTGATTCGAGAGAGTCAGGAAGGCCTGACTCTCTCGAATCCCCCAACAGGTACAGTTGCTTGGATTGTATGACTAATCTCTTCCAGCCAGAAACTTTGTGGACCTAAAGACTGGCCCTACTGAATGTTTGCTAATCCAAAATAGATTTATTATTATCAATGCGATCACAGTATTATATTCTCTAATCTAAGCTATTGCTTGTCTCTTCTGTAGATGCCTCTGATTATTACTCTAGAAGAAATATTGTGATTTTTAAGTCACAATGAAATGGAAATAGTAATGAGTGAAATGAATTATCGAAAAAGAAAAAATGTAGGGCGGGGACTTGGTTCTGTACTCCGGTGTTGAGTGGATTTTGAAACTTAAAGGTCCCCTGAAGTGCCTTGAAACACGAAGCATTATTCTATGTGTTGATGTAATTTCAACTGAAACAGGAAGACAGGGTGGGACATATCGAGCAGCCCCCCCCTCCCCCGCACTTTTTAAAATAGCCAATAGTGTTTTGCTCGGGCCAGAGCCGTTGAGCTCGGTAAAGCCACAGTCTAATAGATTACCCCCTAGATTCAATATCAAACAAAATAGTGATCATAGTCATGCTGAGGCTGTGTAGTTTTAAATGTTTAATATATGCCGACTCGCGCATATGATTGCCTTGAAGGTCAAGTTAATTTATTTTCTCTATAGCACCAGATCACAACAGAAGTCATTTAAAGTTACCTTTCCTATATAACAGGTCTATACCTTGCTCTTTTATTAAACAAACTAAATAGCCTTATGTTATTTATCTCATTTACACGACGACATGTCAATTCTATTTCTACGTTACATGGTCGCGCTCTCTGTATCGCGCTACACAGCAGAGTAATTACTGCTCACGCGCACGCACACACACACGTGAGCCCGCTCCCACAAGTATTTGTAAATATTAAGCTGCAAAAAGTCTATTTTAATATGAATTCTGCGTGTCTCTGTGTTAATGAATGGCGTAGACGCACGGTTATGTGTACTACTCATACAGAAGCGTGTGTGAGGCTTGCGGTGATATTAACATCTGCCTCACTAAATGAGGACATAAACACATGAACAACATCTCCAGAACTGCTCTGAGAGTCACTTCATGAGCATTTGACCGTTTCATTTGAGTAAAACTATCCTCATATCATATACACAGAAATGTAAAAGTATTCACGGCAACCCGTCAAAATAAAAGTTTGGTTTAAACTTGAAGACATTGCGGCAGAAATACAGTATATTACTATTGTTCAGTAGAATGTACGTAATAGGCAACTACTACTACTAAAATTATTAAAACCTTATTTTTAAGGAATAATCATACAATATTTCTTAAGTGTTTTAATTGTAATATGAAATCCCCTTTATTTTCCAAAAGAATAAGATTTGTTTAATTTTCATTAATTAAAAGATAAATTAAATGAATGTTTTATGCCTTAAAAATGTAAATACACAACACAGAATTTCTGAGGAAAAAAAATCATAAGGCTATTGTAAGAATAAATGAAACTTGTTTTTATACTTTCAAATAATTAGACATGCTTAATCAGAATTTGGTAACAATAAAACGTAAGGTTGGAAAAAATAAAACATTTAACTGGGCCCTAAACATGTAATTTTTGTTAAACTTTTAATAAATTGATGTTAAATTGTTTAAGTTTCATGATTTTAATTAATTAGACATGCTTTTTGATTAATACAATTTAATTTGACCATTATAAAAAAGGTCCAGAAACAAAAAACGGAACCCACCCAATTCCCAAGCCCCCCCCCCCAAAACCATAAACCTAGGGCAAACACTGGATACTAACACCCGAAAAACTTTCATTTTGATTTCATGGGGACTTTAAAAACACAAAAATAGACGCAAACTTGCAGTTGATTATGGAGGCCCAGAGTTTAAACATACTGTATGATTGAGAAGTTCGGCATGCATCAGCGGAGAGAAATGTGTCATTTTCACTGGAAGATCGAGTTATTTTGATTAAAAATTATGAGGTCCAAAAGAAAAAAAGAAAAAAATTAAACATACATGGATGAATCATTTGCAAAAAAACTTTTACAAAAATCTCTTATATGTTAAACAATCAAGGAAAATTTGATTTGTCATTAAAGTACAGTTGAAGTTTGAAGGATTGTTGTTGTTGTTTTTTATTAGAAAACAAGTTAAAAGAAAAAAATATATATTTTGCAGCGTGTTGTGCTAAGCATGTTGAAATCACTGAATTGTAGAGCTGTTATGAAAAGGGAAGGCTAATGCAGTCAGTAGTAGAGTTTCTCCAAAAAGTATAAACCACAACAACTGGGAGATCATTTATCTGTGTGTGGTTTTGTTAGATGGGGATGCGTGTACATGTGCACATGGGTGTACAGATATAATGAATTGGGGTTCTGCAGCAAACAACCTCACTCAGTGGGGCTCAGTTGTGGCTTTAGGATACCTTGTAAGGAAGGCTCAGACCCCGAATCCAACATTATTGGCCTAATCCCAGATAATGCTTTAAGGGAGCAATTTTCTCCTCGGGAGATTTGACCCCAAGTCCCAGTAGACTCAACTATTTCTTGACTTCATAGAATTTTCTGAAGAATGAAAGTGTAGGCATCACGAAGGCTCTGCTCAGGTGGATAGTTAGTAGGTTGGCATAATGTGCACAGTGTTATAGTATATGTACAATATACTAGTTATGCTATATATTCAACATAATGGAAATATATACACATCACCCACAAATGGAACGTTTGAAAACAAATAAACTGTTAAAAAATCTTATAAATCTAAAAATGTGTCATTATATAATTGAATGCACATATCAAAAGCCAATCCATTTGCATTTTCACTATAAAACATCTGTACATTTGTGAATACTTATATGTCTGTCTATATGTAGAAGTCATTATTTAATCCTTTTATTTATTAATTTCTTCTTTTTGACACAATATTAAATAAAATTTAATATAAAATGTATTTTGGAATGGCTGTATATAATTGTTTTGCTTTCTTCCTTCAGAATGAATTAGTGACTAACTTTTTATTGTTACCTGTAAATGGCAGTGCTTATCGTTAGCCCTGATATTATAATAGCATATTGAAGAACCGATTATAGATTCTCTACAAAGAAAAAGTAAATATTGGTTTAAAAATATTAGTCAAACTAACTATATCTGTCTCTACTTAGTACTCGTCTACAGGACCAAAAACACTTTGTGCTTTACAAGATTTGTAGGATTTGCCAATGTGTCGTCCCTTCA
Source organism: Tor tambroides (assembly GCA_021397915.2). Classification (NCBI taxonomy): domain Eukaryota; kingdom Metazoa; phylum Chordata; class Actinopteri; order Cypriniformes; family Cyprinidae; genus Tor; species Tor tambroides. The sequence goes on along the minus strand of JAFVLL020018310.1, from coordinate 7,319 downwards.
ATCCCTTCGTAAAACATGCTCCTGTGGTCATGGACGTCACTTTTGAAAAAGAGACAATGGAATGATATGCATCAATTACAACTTTATATCCCTCCACAACAATTTAATTTAAGATTTATACTAAATACTCCAGCTATATCCATCCATCCAGCTTTCTTTCTTTCTTTCTTTCTTGCTTTCTTTCTTTCTTTCTTTCTTCCTTTCTATTCTATTCTATTCTGCAGTGAATAAATAGATTAATGGAAGTCTATTTTATCATTAGTGCCCAGTGCATACATGGAGTGGATTATCCACTTTAATGAATTGTTTGAATACATACATAGTACAAAGGTATGCATGCAAATTCTGCATGGCAGAAATTTTTGTCAGAATCATTTGTTTGCTTCATGCATAATAATAAAGGCTCTGCGATCAAATGAGATGTGTATCAAAACAAACATCCCCTTCACTTTAGATGCTAATGCTTGTGCAAAGCCTCAGTGCTTCCCTATGGAGGTGATTGTAAAGTGTTTCCTCATAATTTAAGACCTTTTAATAGATTTAAATGACATTTTATTGACGACACCCACCACTTGGGCTACTACGTTATTCAGTTTTTGTTCACATTGTCTATGAGAAATGAATATGGTTGGTAGTGACCTCTCCAGCGTGTTATTATTCGTTGTGAATGTTTGCTGTTGAACATGAATGTGAAAGTTTGTGGCCTTGTAAAGAGGCCAGGCTAAGAAAAAAGCTCTTGTTAAGTTATTGTGCGTGGAAGCGGGAGAAGGAGAAACCATTAGTATCAATCTTAGCATTTAGTAAATACCGTGTCGTGCATGTTGTGATGCGAAAGTGGAGTCAAGGCTATCGTGCGCTTGGGTCTAGAGAGGAGAGTGTATCATTATATTCTTTCGAGCGTTCCCTTCATGAAGCTGTCCTCTCAGCCTCTCATATGACGGCACGAGTTTGTGTTTTCAAAGATCTTGATGTGCTCCAGTTGATCTTTCGACTAACCCATTGTAATTCTACCTTTGTAAAAGGAGAGACCAGCACTAAAACACCCTGTAATGGATCCAATGTGAAGCCCTTTCAAGTATGATGCTGAATTTGTAATGACTCTGTATCTTCACCGATTGATTTGTTAACATATTTGTTTCTCAGTGTTTTCATGCTTTATCCGAGAGTCACATCAGTTCCCTTGTTGCATACTATTTCTAAGGAGGACTAGAATATATGCTAGAGGAACCATTATTACTGTTATGGAGAAAACAAACTGTTGAAACATAGATAACATGCTCCTCATAAATGGCCTCAAGAGCAAACACCTATGGATGTTGCCAACAATACTCTGTAATCAGCTGCTGTTTGGGTGTGTTTGGTGTTTTGAAGAGCCCTGGCGAATAAACTGGGGGGAAGATGATGACGGAGCAGAGGGATGTATGGGGGGGAGGCTGTTTCAGCCGCTCTGAAGAGGACTTTGCCCAGATGGATTGTGCTCGACAGAATGTCATGGATATAATTCACACAGGCAGCTTAATCAGGGTGTTTCCAGGAAACAACCTGCCAAAGAGAGGCAGCGATTGTTTGGTGGCCTCTGACCCCAGGGCCCATTATAGATTGTCATAAATTCTTTTTGCCCATTTTATATGGTGGGGGTTTTAGGATTTGGGTCTAGGTTTTGCAGAAGCTATTCTATAAGGGCCACCCAGTGCTTAATACGTCAGTGTGAGAGATATGGATCTGCTGGAACAAAATGAGCCACAAACAATATTTCACATTTCTACAGCCAATCCCTCTCATTTAAAACCAGAGAAGACGAATATGAATAAGAATAGGAATGAACAATAATATGGTTAATTTAAGTTTTTTGTTTGTTTGTTTGTTTGTTTTTAATTGCAATTTCAAAGTTTTTTTTTATACTTAAATTCTTAATACACATTACTGGTCTTACTGTGCTCGATTCATCGGTGCATAATATTCAGAAAAATAACAAATAAAAATGTCATCTTGTAATTAAATGCTCCACTTAAACCGTTTTCTGTTTTCACCTGGGCTGTTGGATAATGTTAAGTAATTATAAATACATAGTAATGTAAAGTCAGTTAATGTAATTAATGTGACAGCAATGAAAGCAAATTATGGTAGATCTGAAAAAGAGTTACAATTAGGATATGTCTAGATGCTGTTGAGGGTGAACGTAATCTTCAGCCTCCCCATCCCTGTTCTAAATTCCCCTCAAAAGAGGTTTTTCAGGAGGAAAATAGTCCTCCAGGATCCACTGCAAACTCACTCTCAGGTGATCATATCAATTGACCTTTTGCAAAGACCCGCCCCCTCTTAGTTACTGTTGCTATGTCCGACAAGCCATGCCGCTCTCATGCCACAGACCATGTTCTCATACAGTGAAAAATACATTGCGGTGCAAAGAGGGCACTGACAACGTGCAAAGGGAGAGCAGTTTACTTCTTGAATGAAACACAGTCTCAGCTTTCAAATTTTGTCACTTTTTAAAAAATTCTAACAATAAATACCATTTTGTAGGGGGCAGTCGTGGCCTAATGATTAGAGAGACGGACTTGTAACCCAAAGGTCGCGGGTTCGAGTCTGAGGTCCGGCAGGGATTGTAGGTGGGGGGAGTGAATATCCAGCGCTCTCTCCACCCTCAATACCACGACTGAGGTGAGACCCTTGAGCAAGGCACCGAACCCCCAACTTCCACCCGGGCGCCACAGAATTGTCTTCCCACTGCTCCGGGTGTGTGTTCACGGTGTGTGTGTGCGCGTGTTTGTTCACTACTCACTGCTGTGTATGTGCACTTGGATGGGTTAAATGCAGAGCACAAATACTTGGCCACACGTCACGTCCTTTCCTTTTTCCTTTCCTATAACGTGTCATGGCAGATCGCTGTAGCACCTCAGTTAAAGCGGCACTTGAACTGATCATCTTTTCATATTCACTAGTTAAAGCACGAAATATACATGAATAAACATTAGAAGGTATTTTATTTCAACAGCTCAAAGACGTAAATACACACCATTTTTCAAGTTTAAGTTAATCTACTCTCCTGTCTGGTTTGTTTGTCCGACAGAATGGCAGATTCTGCGATATGATTGGTCAGATTGCCTGTCAATCAAGCTCACTGCGAAGGGTCAATTCCCAGTAGATAATATCAAGTCCCATCCTGTATATATTTCCCATATTTTTGCTAAGAAATGTGTTACATTAAATAAAATGGCTTGAAAATGTAGTTTTTTGTTGTAGAATTGCAACATGCAAGAGGAAACACAGAAGTTAGTAAAGCCATATACAGTAACAGTAAATATTCAATATACATGATAATTTAACTTCTTGTTTGTTTGTTCTTATTTTCCAGGCTCTCCATGGAAGGATTTTGTCATCTTCTGCACAGCATTGAGCGACGTCTCAGTGCTAAAGACGTGAACCTCTACAGAAGCACAGTCAATGAGCAGAAACTCGATGATATCATCAGGTCAGAGAAGGAAGATGTTTTGTTCCCTGCTTGAGTCTGCTTCCTCTCATGGTGCTGTAGTGTTCACAGATTCAGTGGAAATTGCATTATCCTGCCTTTAAGGGCTCTCACTATAAATTAAGTGCCATTACTTTGGCACCAACAACACTCTAGCAATAAATCTTGGTTTCTAAGGGGTTTTGAATCACAGTGAATTGTTATAGTAACCATTTTTCAATGGCATCTATACATGCCAGTTTATTGTTTTCTGTTTTTATTTGTGTAGATTGAAAGTAGTGGAGAATATTTGTACTAATGTTTCAGCATACTTTTATTAATCCTGCATTATTTGTATGATTTTTAAAGGAGGCTCAAATGTGTGTGCCTGCACTTCACATTATTCTAATTTCTAATGTGATGTTTCTTTATGTATTGCCCAGTATATGCGGTCAGTGTGGGCGTCTGGATGGTGTGGATCTGCACGCGTGTGGTGCTGTGGTTCTGCAGCAGCTGCCCCTGTTGTCCTGCAGTCTGTCTCATGGATGCCTGTTACCCAGTGATCTGATCAACACTCACTGGTCATCAGCTACAAAACCAGAACAGATCAGGTATAGTACTTCTTTACTGTTCTCTGGACTCATAGCATCTATTCAGGCTGTTTCACTCTTATGAATAGCAAGAGACTGTTTGAGAGTCTATATTTTTCTTTCCTGTTTCTTGTGTTTTGGAATGATTTAACTAGAGTGTAGTTTTAATTTATTACTGATTTAATGTTAAGTGTAAGAAGACTTATAGCTTCACAGGTCACCACTGACAAAGTACTAAGCTGTTTTTGTAATATTGCATTTTTGTTTAAATTATATCAATGATATGTACATATTGCAAGAAATATAAATACAATAAAGTACAATAAAGTATTAGAAAAATAATAATATTAAAAAATATATATATTGTATTAATGAGCCAGTAACAGGGTGGTTATTTGATTGTGATGTATATGAATATGTGTGTATTAGATGTGTTTGTCCTGCTTTGGGCATGCAGGTCGTGTCTGTCAGCTGAAAGCGCTCTGCTGTGGGACTGCTGTTTCAGACACTTCTTACAGCTTCAGCAACAGAAAATCCTCAGCACTGACCACATCATCCAGCTCTTCACTCCACTCCTAGTGCCAAGCAATGCCACCTACACTGAGAAGGTATCCCTCTTACCTGTTTTCTGCTTCACAATAGTCTCTCAGTCTCAGTTTTTTTATTATACTGCAAATTTTATCTATCTATCTATCTATCTATCTGTCTATCTGTCTATCTATCTATCTATCTATCTATCTATCTATCTGTCTATCTCTGCATGAATTTTTTCATTTATTCATTCATTTCTTTCTTACTTTCTTTCTTTCTTTCACGGGTCCTTAACTGTTTACAGCAGGAAACCATTTTTCTTGGAAAAACTCCAGTTCTTTAATGAATTAAAATGGAAAGTTTCAGTGATTCATGTTAGTGTCCATAAAACCACTTTTTAATGTTTGTAGTGGTGAATATGGAGGCATTATTATCCTGGAATATGTAATAATTACGAGAAAAGAATGTTTTTAGAATATGATGCAGCTGGTCCAGTAAAATTGGCTCATCCTGTAAATGTATATGGGTCTTTCCTAGAGCAGCCCTGCTATAAATTCCAGCTTTATAAAGTTTTTTTTTTTTTTTTTTTTTTTGGTTAAAATGAGGTCATGGGGTTGGTGTTACTCTCCTGTTGTTAGACTGTTATGTGGCGTTTGATGTGTGACATCACACATTCTGATGTGTGAATCTATTGGTAGGGTATGATAATAGTCGACATCTGACCTCCATTCCTTGTCATTATTTCTGATACAGTTTCTCTTGACACCCTGCAGAATTTATCAGCATTTTTTACTTGTGTAGTGGCTATTTGGCTTGCTTTATAGTTTACATCTAGCTCATGTATATTTCTGTTGTTTTGTCTGCTTTGTATCTCATGCAGAGAAACTGAATTCTGGTCTCAGGATCTGACCCGAGGATGACCACTGACAATCTAACTAACAGTTTACAAGATGTAGTAATATTAGTGTTTGTAATATTGCTTAACAGCAGTTTTGAGTTGAGAGCAGAGCTTTGAATAATGATAATGATTTTAGTTTTTTTTAGTTTTCCTGTTTTAAGCCAGTCACCAGCTTCCCTCATGCAGTGCATTGCCTGTGGTATCAGCCATCAGATCTTGTATAATTTTTGTGTGAAAAGATAAGAAGCTGAGCAGTGAATGATCATCAGGCTCAGATGGCACTGATTTTTGGTAGAAAAGAATTGGAATTCTGGAATTTGATTTTTAAAATTCAAATACATGGTAAAATGTGTTAAATAGTACTACCAAAATGTTTAATTAACAAACATTCAATGAGTGCGGGCTGTATGTGGGAATCCTACATGTTTTGTTGTTGTTGTTTTTAGCAAATTCCAAAAGTGAAAAACAAAATAATGAAATCACACATTGAATCCAGACAGGTTGAATCTGGACATTGTACACACATTGATATCGATATGAATAAAATGATCTGGAAATATCAGAGAATTTCAGAACTGCGATTTCCAGGATTAGTTTTCATGTTCAATATCATTTTTTCTAGCCAGTTTTTTGTAATCATGTATGACTGGAAAAATTATGGAAAAGCCAAAAAGTATGAGAATCCTGAAATAAAGACAAGTCGTCTCTTTGTCATCCAGGCAGGGGAGCTGTTGAAGAGGCTTCTGACTCACGAATCTGAGACCCATCAGCCGTCAGAAAGTGAACTGTCATCTTCTTGCAGCTTGCCCTCTCTTCTGGATGACAGTGTGGAAATCAAGCCTGCCAGGCCTTCCAAAACAAATGAGCAAACTGTTGGAACACAAGGTTAGTAGGATTGTTTGACATTTCTGCTTAGCTGGCACTTTTTTGCATTTACAAATTTTGCTTATCGCAAAGATCCTTTTTGTTTGGCTTCGAACGAATAGCCTGTTTAAATACGCACAGGTGTTAAGAGCCACGCTCGGCCAGACAGTTTAGATCAGAGAGAGAACGTGAGAGGGACTCCCCAAAAGCAGGCGAACCGCATGAACGGCTCATTTTCAGTGCCGAAGCAGGGTGGCTCCGTTCTGATGAAGGAAGAGGGGACCTCGAGTACTCGCAGGATGCCAGAGCTCTGACCCTCATGAGAATACACTTTTGCCCAAATCTCATTTCTGACAAAGCCAACCAGCCTTCATTCTCCCTTTAAACCTGTCTTAATCAGTCCTGCTGTTCAGATTCAAAAAGCTCCCCACCCCGCTTCCCCAGCTCTCTCTTTCTTTTCTTTCTCGTTTCTCATCTGTCTCGCTCTTCCACGGTCTCTCTGAGCTGCGCTTTCCTTCTCTTTTCTTTGTTTCAGGAATTCAAAGTGCTGAAGAGGACAGTGCCGATCAAAGCCCAGTGGAAAGTATTCCTATTAGAGGTAAAAAGGCAGATCGAAGAAGTGCCCGTTCGGGAGTTCTTCTGTGCCTGTTTTGTCTTTCTCCTCACGCAGTAGATAATGGGGGTCCCTTTTTTCCCAACTGGATAGCTGTGAAAGGATGATCAAGGTGAATCAGAGGTCACAGTCCCACCTGAAGAGTGGAACAGTTCCTCTAATTATCGGCAGAGAAAACAAACCCGTCTCTTTTCTTCTGCCCAAGGTACGGGTGAAACTGAGATTCTCAGAGCGCATAATGCGGAGGTTTAATTGTCCGCCGGCCGGGTTGGGGGTGCCGCACAAGATCTGTCATTGGTTCTCATTATCTGCTGAACAATGCCAACCAGAGGCGGACTTGAAAAGACTGGATGTCAAGGCATCCTTTGAAAAGCC
>JAFVLL020018309.1:0-72770 GCA_021397915.2 Tor tambroides | reverse complement strand
ATATATATATATATATATATATGTATGTTTGTTTATACAGACATAATATGTGACCCTGGACCACAAAACCAGTCATAAGTATCCATTTTTTGAAATTGAGATGTATGTATCATCTGAAAGCTGAATAAATAATCTTTCCATTGGTGTATGGTTTGTTAGGATCAGACAATATTTGGCTGAGATTCAACTATTTGAAAATCTGGAATCTGAGAGTGCAAAAAAAATCAAAATATTGAGAAAATCACCTTTAAAGTTGTCCAAATGAAGTTCATAGTATTGCATATTACTAATCAAAAATTAAGTTTTAATATATTTATGGTAGGAAATTTACAAAATATCTTCATGGAACATGATCTTTACTTAATATCCTAATGATTTTTGGCATAAAAGAAAAATCGATAATTTTTTGACCCATACAATGTATTTTTGGCTATTGCTACAAATATGCCCCAGCGACTTAAGACTGCTTTTGTGGTCCAGGGTCACATATATGAAATGAATTTTGCTGCAGTTGATGGGTAGCTGTGTGTTATTTTAATTAGTAACTATGTGTGTTTGAGTGAATGATCTCTTATGTTTGCATCCTGAAGTAGCATCTGATCTGTGTTTAGTCTCGTCTAGTCTGAATGTTGACTATCAGCTTATTCTGACCAAACACTGCCCACTTAGAAAGGAAGAGAGCGTCTGACTCATGTGTAAAGTGTTCTGTGACAAACAAACACAAATCATGTTTGCACAAATCACTGGATAGCAGATCTCTCAAGTGTTTTCTATTATCATTAGTGTAAGATGTTGCATTGTCAATTGCAAAAAAAAATTTGTGTTTAACTTGTGAAATAAAATGACCAAAATAATTTACGAATAAAGCAGCATCTCCATCATGGGTTCAAGAGAATGCAATCATCACTTTTGGAGAAGCTAGTGCAAAATAGAAATAGAGAACTGAGGAACTTTACTAGAGCGTATTTATGCACATTTTGGAGATTTTAAATGGTTTTCCTATTCAGCATTTTATGCACTATTCAGATATTTGCATGAAAATGTGTGCATGGAAACCCAGCTTTTGAAAACAGCCAATCATGTGTGTTTAAAGGTAACCATAGCAACAGTAGATTGTTTTATAATCAGCAATGGATGTTACATCATCATTGTCACTGTTTTGTTTTCATTTATCAGCATCAGTTAATTTTGCATATATATTCGCCATTTAATTGTGCGTGCTCATTTACACTATTTTTACATTAACGAGTAATCCTCAAAACACAAATTTAATAACAAAGGTAGTCTCAAAATAAATATTCACTTGTTGTGAATAAAACAATTTATATTCTAAATTTATTTAGATAAAATATTATACTTATATATTTTTCAGTTTATCTGTATAGGTCATAATTTTATTATCAGTGCATCTATAAATCAGCTTCTCTTATTAAAAAAAAAAACACCAGTGATGTCTGTTTGCTGCAGTTTCTGGATGCTATGCCCTTCATTCATACTTCCAGATGCATCATTGATGTGACATTTTATTGCATCCTGGTACTGAAACGCGGTGACAATGACTTTACAGTTTATTAATAAATCATGGCAGCGCTTCACACTTCCAGGAAATAAACAAACACTGGTGTTTTCTTCATCGCAAACACGGAAAACTCTGTTCCTATGCTGCGTGAAGCTAGAAACGCTTGACACAGACGCAGTTAATAACCCGCTGCAGACGGAGGACATCCCGCCCCAGGGCATGATGGGAGGGTTGGCTGTCCATTCCATGAATCACAGACACGTGTTGTGCGGTTGTCGGCGTCTCATTGTGTAGCGCCTGCGGTTGCTCTGTAACCCGTCTCACGATCAGCCGCTCAATCACTGCCGGAGTGGGTTCGATCTGAGTTTGAGCGCCGCCGGCCGCTCTAAGACCCCCGTCTCTCTCTCTGTGTCTCTGCAGGATCGTGTGTCGACTGGCCGACGCCACAGGTTACCGTGTGCAGGACGCTCAGGTGGAGGTGTGTGTGCGCGACTGTCTGCCGGAGTACAGGGCCGTGTCTCCCAAAGCCTTCACGTTTGTGGTGAGCTTCACTGTCGAACTGTGTGATTTCTAACTGAAACTCTGTGGAATGTCATTGTAAACTCTTTTTGTGTGTGTGTGTGTGTCCAGTCGCCATACTTCACTCGCGTGCAGCCGTCATACGGGCCCATCTCCGGAGGAACGAGGATCACCATTCACGGCAGCCATCTGAACTCGGGCAGCGCCGTCTCCATCAAGATCGGACTCAACACCTGCCGCTTTGAGAGGTGCGCTGATCTGTTCCTCTCATCTGAACGTGCTTTCAGACATTATTTCGATCAGTCAACACTGTAGCATTTTCAAAACTAAGGCAGATGGAAAAATCAGACGTACTTTAAATCAAGCTTCACAGTTTACACTTCTAGAGGTGGATCCCTCAGTGTTGAACTTAATCCAAAGCTATTAGAAATAATGTAATAAATAAAATATAAATATTAGAAGAAAAGGTTAAACTTAAAAAAAAATTAAAAAAAATGTTGCCTTGGCAGTTAAATGAAATAAGTTGAATTATTAAATTATTAAAATCCAAAACTGAAATTAATATTTGTAAATTATTTTTAATACAAATAAATTAAAGCTAAGTAGAAAAAATAAATAAATAATACTTAAAAATAATTAAATAATTACTAAAACTTGAACAAAAATTAAAATCAAAACTGAAAATATAAAATAAGAGCCAAATTCAAAAGATTAATAAATACTATGTTAACATTTCTAAAATAACACTGATTTCTCTGACAAAAAGCACCACAGCTCTGCCATGTTTTTGGCAGAGCCAATAAAATACCAATAAAAATAATAATAACAAAAATAATAATTGTATCCCAAATTCAAGAATTAAATGTTGCACAAAGTAATGAAAACAATTAAGAAAATTTCCCCTCCAAATTTTATTACCATAATGCATCTGGGCGATCTAATCTATTTGAATAAATTTTAAATTATATATTTTAATATCATTTTTATGTGTACATTAAATATATTTGCACAATTGCACATTTTTGACACATCTTTGAGCAAAATATGATTTTTATTTATATATTTCAATTTTGTATGTGATGTTCCACCTCATTCTTCCCCTTACTAGCTGATACCATTTTTAAATCATGGTAATGTCCTAGTACTTTATTGTAAGGGTTAATGCATGCCATTTTTAAGACTCATCTCAGGAAAAAAAAAAAATGTAGAGTAAATTTTAAACAGTATTGTCATCAGGTGTTCAGAGCGACTGATTTCTTTTTGTCATCAGGTCTGAAAGCAGACAAATGATTGATGTGTGTGTGTCTCTCCACTAATGTGACGACAGTTCTGTCCAAATATGTCCAGAACTCAGCAGGTTTCACCGCTGCGTGTTGTGAACACTGTTGCCTAGGCAACACAGCAAGTGTTGAAGGACACACACACACACACACACACTCAGAGGACATGCGCACGCATGTCTGATCAAACATGGGAACGAACCTTCAGACTGAATCTCATCTTGCTCTTGTCTGTCACATGACTAAGTGCGCCGCCAGTCGTGCATGTGTTGGTTTGATCAGATTAAAGTCTGTCATGTTCGAAGCGTCGCTCTGAATGATCTTTGAACCTCCAGACCTGATGCAACCTGATGAAACCGTGTTGTCACATGCTCGGCACACACGATCGCCTTCATTCTTCCCTTCAGACGCAGTTCAGGTCAAAGGTTGTGTTGTTGTTCTTATTCTGAAATCTACAATGCGTAGAAACGAGTCTATATATATATTTGTTTCATTTTATTTATTTATTTTTTAGTGATGTCCACTTATATATTATAATGTTAGTCAGGCTTCCTTGCACAAAAAAAACAGGTGTAATGAAGTTGTTAATTAATCAACATTTCCCCCTCTCTCTGATGAGTTTTTCAATGGCTGAAGACTAATACAATGCCCATTTATGTATATTAAAATACAAATAAACTAGAAAAATTATATTTAATAAAATTATTTTAAATGAAATAAATTAGCACAATATTTACTACATTACTCACAGTTGTTATTTAGTTGTGAATAACTAAATTGCAATAAACTGCCCTTCTCTCTCAAGAGTTGTTTATGGCTCATAAAATAAAAAATGAAATAAAATAAGATAATAAAATAACAATATAAAATAACAAATTAATAATAAATAAATTTGCACCATTCTTCTAAATGAAACAAAATAACACAATATTTACTATAATAATCACAGTTGTAATTTAGTTGTTAATCACTATTTTCCCATTTTTTGATGGGGTTTTCAATTGCTGATTACCAATAAAATGTGCATAAAATGCTTATAAATAAAAATATAAATAAAAAAATAAAATTAAAATAAAATCACACATTTTGAAATGAAATAAATTTGAACAATATTTACTACATTACTACATTACATTTGTAATTTAATTTGGAATAACTAAAAAAAAGTCCTCCTTTCTAATGGGCTTGTCAATGACTGATAAAACGGCCATATATGTGCATAAACTATTTATAAATAAAAGTATAAATAGAAAATGAATTAAATTAAATATAAAAATAACAAAAATAAATCAAAAATTTTTAAATGAAATAAAATAGCAGTATTCACTAGTTAAACTTTCCTTCTGTGTGATGGGTTTGGCCAATAAAATACCCAAATACAGTATACAATCCACACACACACACACACACACACACATAGAATCAATTAAATGAAATCATTTAGTAACCAAAAATTGATTTGTGTTGTAAAGGTTACAATTTTTGACATAGTACATCAGACTTTTAAGACCAAGCAGTTCCAGTTTTCTATGACTTGAGTCCTTTAACAGAAGTAAAGCTGGAGGTTTTGTGGTTGTGTGTGTGTTCAGGCGCAGCGCTCGTGAGATCGTGTGTGTGACTCCGGCGGGTTTGGGCACAGGAGGGACCCCGGTGATGGTGGACATAAACGCGGCCGAGCTCAGAAACCCGGAGGTGAAGTTCAACTACACAGACGACCCCACCATCCTGAAGATGGAGCCCGACTGGAGCATCGCCAGGTCAGACTCATCAACACACTGTGACCTGTTTGGTTATATCAGAGCGTTTCTCTGTGAAAATAAAGTCCACTGGAGCGGCTCGCAGGTGCTTCAGCGTGAACATTTGCAGCTCCGTCTCTGGAGGTTTGAGTAACATCACAGCCTGCAGACACATGAACGGCAGAGAAATGCTGCAAACACACTCTCGCTGACGTCTAGAGCTGCGAAGAAGCGTTTCACATCCTCAGGGAGAGAGACGTGGGTGATGAAAGAGAGAGAGAGACACAGGTGTGAAGAGAGACAGGTTAGGCAGGTTAATACTCCAGCGGTTTGCTTTGATGCTGGAAATCGTGGAAATTCAGTTACGACTTTTAGAAGCACCATTCACATACATGAATAACACAGCTGTTTCATCTGTTTTAAATAAATGTGAGATTGTTTACAGCATCCTGACTAGTTATACTGATTTAACATGGCTATTTATAGGCATTTTCATCGCAAATGTAAACACACACATGCATTTTAATTGTATTTTTAGAGTTCTATGGTATTATGCACTACCAAATTTTAAAAAAAAAATCTTTTAAGTCTCTTTTGCTCACTGAGGCTGCATTTATTTGATCAAAAATACAATAAAACAGTCAAATATTATTACAATTTAAAATAGCTGTTTTCTATGTGAATATCTGATCAAATGTAATTTATTCCTGTAATCAAAGCTGAATTTCCAGCATCATTACTCCAGTCTTCAGTGTCACATGATCCTTCAGAAATCATTCTAATATTTCTGATTATTATCAATGTTGAAAACAGCTGTGCTGATAAATTTTTATTGGATTTTAGATTCTTTAATGAATCAAAAAAGCAGCTTTAATTTGAAACAGAAATCTTTTGTAACATTATAAATGTCTTTACTGTCACTTTTGATCAGTTCAATGCGTCCTTTCTGAATAAAAGTATTCATTTATTTCAAAATACATAATACTAACCACACACTTTTGAACGGTAGTGTTCAGCATGTTTAAAATGACACTCTTTACCTTCATCAGTTCAGTACATAATGAAAATGTTGTGTATGGTGATGGATGGTTCATGTTTTCTAGATGTTAACGTTGTTGTTTTTCTCTGTGTTAGTGGTGGAACCCCATTAACCGTGATCGGCAGCAACCTCGCCACCGTCAGAGAGCCGAAGATGAGAGCCAAATACGGCAGCGTCAGTTCAGTCAACGTAAGTCTCTAACACACTAGCTATGTTTCCATCCACCTATTTTTATGCACATTTTGGAATATCGCATTAAAAAAACGCTGGATGGAAATGCCAAGTTGCGCATAAATTCTAAAAATGCGCATAAAAAATGTATGCACACAACTGAATAGGATAAATAGGCACAAGTCATTTATTAGGCTGTATATGAAAATTATTATTCTCCTTGTTTTCTTAGAGATATTTAGTGCCAGTTTATCAGGAAGTGATGATTTTGTTCTCTTTGACACGTTGGATGGAAACGGTGCTTTATTTGCAAATGTTTTATGCGATATTCCAGTTTTGCGCATAAGTTAAATTCACATCTTTGGATGGAAACATAGCTACTGACTCACCACTGCAGATTGACTTTATCATCACATTAGTCCTTTCTTTCTCTTTATACCCAATAGTTTAGCAATAGTTTAACCAAAAAAGAATACTTTGAGTATTTCTACAAAAAAGCAATCAGCTTCAACTTTGATGATCAGAAATGAGCAGCAAATCAGCATATTAGAATGATTTCTGAAGGATCATGTGACACTGAAGACTGGAGGAATGATGCTGAAAATTCAGCTGCAGATCACAGAAATAAATTACATCTTATAAAATATTCACATAGAAAATGGTTATTTTAAATTATAATAATATTTGACATTTTTACTGTTTTTGCTGTATTTTGAATAAATCAGTGCAGCATTAGTGAGTAGAGGAAACTTCTTTCAAAAACACTAACAAATCTTACTAACTTCGATTGCTAGAGTCTAGACTAGTTTAATGGTGTTTTTTGTTCCCTCTGAGCTCTAAAGCAGCAGGAACAGACAAGCGAGTGTGTTGAACCGAAGCCCTGTGTGCCTGCACATGTTTTTCTTTGCGTATGTGTGACATTGAATCACCTTTTCCCAGTTTAACCTTTAAAATGTCAACGGCTGACGGGATATAGAACATAAAATGGCTCTATAAAGCCCTGAGAAAGTCCCGCAGGGCGAATGTGACCTTTTCTTCTCCTTGACCCGCTCATCTGAGCGGCTCTGGCTGCTGTTTTCCTCTTCTCTGCTTCTTGTGTCTTCTCTTTATTGGCTCTTAAGCAGCGTTAGTGTCTTGAGTAATGCGTGATGTTTGCTGTCTCTCTCAGAACTGCACTGTGCTTAATAACACCGTGATGGTGTGTCTGGTGCCGTCCGTGGCGGGGTCCGAGAGGGGTTTCTCAGAGGTGGGCAGCGGGCCGGATGAGATCGGGTTCATCATGGATGACGTGCAGACGCTCCTGGTGGTGAATGAGACCTTCGGTTTCTATCCCGACCCTGTGTTTGAACCCTTCGGTCCATCCATGCTGGAGCTCAAACCGGGATCTCCTCTCATACTGAAGGTGAGATCTCATTACACGTGCTGGAGCTGTTATACTGCATTTCTTTATTTTTGTAGTATAACAATCCCCCTCTGAGCAACACTGCAACTATAAGGCCACCTGCATGTCTGTTATTGCATTTGTACACTGTTTTTACAGTGTTTAAGGATAGCAGCACTGGAGTGATATTTCTCAAACATGTTATTAGTAACAGCATTATTATAGTTAGGTAAAGCCATAAAAAAAACAAACTAAAACCATTCGTTACTTGAAATAAAAATAAACGTGAAGTGAAATAAATAAAATGAAAGAAAGTTAATTTGCTAGATGCCAAGACTGAAATTTAAAAAGTAATGAACTATATCAACATAAAAAAAAACCCTAAAATTAAGAAAAATATAAATAGTAGGAGAGGCATTTGAACTTAAGTTATTTGGAAAATTAGAAATGTTGTCTTGGCAACTTACCTTAAATAAAAACAAAATTTACTAAAACTGAGACTAGAAATAGAAAATATAAAAATAGACAATATAAATAAAAAAAAATAGAAATTTAAATTTATTTAATAAAATTACAAAAAAAATAAAATATAATCACTAAAATTTTAACAGAAATTAATACAGAAAATCTAAAAATAAAACTTCAAAATAATAAAAAATATAATACTATTTAGTGCTGTCAAACGATTAATCGCAATTAATCGCATCCAAAATAAAAAGTCTTTGTTTACATAATATATGTGTGTGTGCTGTGTATATTTATTATGTATATAGAAATACAAACACATGCATGTATATATTTAAGAAAAATATTACGTTTATATATTAAATACATTTATATATAATTTAATAATATAAATATATAAATGTATATACATGTAAATATTTTCAAAATATATACTGTATGTATGTGTATTTATATATACATAATAAATATACACAGTGCACATATATATAGTATGTAAACAAAAACTTTTATTTTGGATGCGATTAATCGTGATTAATCCTTTGACAGCACTAAATAGTATATTATACTAAAATAACACAGATTAGTACGCTATTACTATATGTGCATCCCAATTTGTGTACATTGTGTGGTATAAATAGTACAAGTAGTTTGTGTAAAATTCCAGTATAGAAGACGTCTCAAAGCATTACATTTTTGCACATAGTTCTTCCAACACCCTTTGTGCTACAGACAATAATGATTGTTCAGATCATGAAGTGTTATTACTTTTCTAAGCAAATACACTTTCACATGGCAGCTGGCAAAAACAAGACTTGAGAGAGGAACCTGGGACATTTCTAACGATCTGAATATCTTAGAAATTTAAGGGAGAACTTTATAGATTTGGGTCACTAAGAAACCGCATAGCAACACCCTGGCAACCAAGCCATCGAGACACATTTACTTAAGGAAATACATAAATCTAGTTCATTAAAATGCTTGTGTGGTGTTGAGGTCCTGCCTCACTCATGCACGGCGTTAAATAATTTCAGAAAAATTACATGCATTGGATTATCTGCAATTCAATTTCCCATGCAAACCCTTCTGGGTAATGCACAGTATGAGTTGAGTCTACATGTTAAATGGAGCCCTTCAGTAACACACGGCTCTAAATGAAGCATGCAAATATTTATGCATGGTCCTGCCTCCGGGTTTTGCCTTCCCATAAGCCCCTTGGGCAGAGAGAGATAGTGAATGCTGGAAATCTGGTTAAGCAATCGTATCGTAAGTTCAGACTGGAGAATTTGGAATTTGACCATTCTAGTTCACTGTGTTATTTAAAATTATTAATACTATTTTAGTATTTATTAATATTTATTAATATAAGTTTTTAATTAAAAATTTTCATTTAAGTTTTCATTTAATATTTAATGTTTTCATCCATTTAAGTTTGAGTAATTGTATATGCCCTTTTCTTTTTTTTTATATTTCTATCAAAAAATAGCTTTACGTTTAGTTCTATTTCAGTCATTTTAATACGTATTGTATTTCAGATATTTCCAAAGAAAATAAAGTTTTCATCTAATGTTTATATTTTAATTCAGCTTTTTTTTTCATTTAACAAAAATCATTTTTAATTAGCTTTAGTTAACAACACTGGTTCATAGGATTAGATTCCACTTCAGATTCTGGTTCTTTAACAATTTAAGATACAAATACTATGCACAAAATATTTCTGTTAATATATTTTAATGTTTTACTTGAACTAAAATAGTGCACAGAAACTGCAATTGCGCAGACTGATTTGAAGACTTGAGCTTTAGTTGAGTTGAACTGATTTAAAACCAAAACTGATGAATTTGAGACTAATTTAAAAGAGCTGACTCCTAAGAGTCATAAAAGTCCAACTACTGGTTATTTTTGTACTTGTAGGACTAGTTTTACTAATATCTTACGCCAGCACAAAATGTCTTTTGGCGTTAAAAATTGTACTGTTAGGTTTTACTACACGCAGTGATGAATTAGCGCTGAAAAGGTGTAGACACAGTTATTTTTGGGCCTGACTTTATTGAATATGCATTTTTAGGAGTTTCCCTTTCAGACACAACAGTTATGGCAGGAGAATATTCAAATGAATCACGCAATGCGTTTTACTAATGTTTGTGCTTGTCAAATTACTGGCATTTGCGCCATTATTTGATGCCCAAAAAAAGCATGTCTTAAACTATTTTGCATTTGAAATGGCTGCAATTATTGTTGCTTGAAGGAGGCACCGCAGAGAACAGAGAGCATGTGGTAGAAAGGTAGAAAACATATCGTTTGCCAAGCCATGGTATTTTTAATTTGCTTCAGGAAATAAAAGACGACTTTGAACCCTCAACTAGGAGTCTAAAAACTTCTAGCAAACCTTCATTTTTTGGCCTCTGGCTCTTTTCTTTATATCTTTATTCTTTATTTGCGACTATGCTAATTTGTGCTGTGCTTGGTATATTGTGTTGGTCGATCTCTAAATGAGATGTTGCGTCTGTGTTCTTTAATTTGCACGTTGTTAGTAAATCAGGAATTTCCCCTCCCATCAGCGCTATTTTGGAATTGCGCTCTCGCACTTATTTGCCCCGTTTAGTTAAACTGGCCCTTGGTTAGCAGGAAACTCTGGCAGAGTATTTTAGGATAATGTTCAAAATATGATTGAAAATGATTGAAAGTAATCACATCTGTTTGTGTTTCAGGGCAAGAATCTGATTCCTTCGGCTGCTGGTAACTACAGGCTGAACTACACCGTTCTGATCGGTGACAAGCCGTGTGTGTTAACCGTGTCAGAGTCTCAGCTGCTGTGTGAATGGCCAGACCTCTCCGGACAACATAAAGTCACTGTAAGTGTGTCATGGGATGATTCCCTTCTCTTCTTCTGTCTTGAAGCGCTCTGATCTCTTTCCCACGACTATCACACGTCTCATCCTGTGCCTCTTTCTCTCATCCATGTGTATTGTTCTGCATTTCAGCCCATGTTTCTCAGCATCAGATTACTGCTGGGAGTTTCTATCGCTGCTCTCTGGGGTTTTGTGTTGTATTTATTTACACTGAGTTTGCAAAGAATCTGAGACGCAGATCTGTATTTACATGTAGTTGGTTTCATCTTTAAATAGCTGTCTTTATTTGCTGCACATGCACGTTGAATTATATTTTGTATGGCAGAGTTATTAAAACATCACTCCCATGTTTTTTCCCAAGCCGTCTGCTCTCTTTCTGTGTGAGACTCGCCTGAAGGGAGAATGACAGAGACGCTGCGACCCACATGTTTGTCCTCGACCTATATATCATGACCCATATCGAAGCTGTGTGACAGCGAGAGACCGCCGTTTAGCTACCGCTTTACTCACCATATAAAACTTCACACTCACTCGTTTGACCCCTTTAGCCTCCTTAAACCCAGTCAAGTGTGATCTACATTATTTCAGCCAAAAATTACAATTCAAACTGTTCCAAAACTGCATGAATTTTTTTCAACACAAAAGAAGAGATTTTGAAGAATGTGTGTAACCACACATTTGCTGGTCCCTATTGACATCCATAGAATTTTTTCATGCTATGGAAGTCAATGGGCACCAGTCACTGTTTGGTTTCCAACACTATCCCTTTAAGATCCTCTAAAGATGCAGGTTTGTTTGAGAGATGTGGGATTATGGGATATGTTTGGGTAGTGCTGTGTGAAGTGCATTCGCAATGGGATTGTGGGATGGATTGTTATTTTAATCACAACTGTTTTAGTAGCTCATTTTATATTTATGATTTCCCCTAAAGTCATCTTATAATGTGAGTTTAGGTTTCTTAAACCAAAAACAATCATAGTTTATTTTTTATGATAATTGTCCACCCTCTCTCTGATGTTTACCATTAAATATGCTGATCTTCCATATGTAAATGACTTATGTTTTGATTGGCTGAGTTTTTGCATATGAAATGAGAAGCACCACCTCCTCATTGCATATGCAAAACACTTTCTTTCATGCTTGCTTTTGCTTTTTTTTTTTTTTGCTCCTTTTTCTTTCTTCTTTCTTTCTTTTAAGCCCCTCTAAAGATGCAGGTTCACTTGAGAGATATGGACTGGGAGGTAGATTGTGGGATAGATTGTTATTGTTGTCATAACTGTTTTAAGAGCTCATTTTATGCATTTTATATTTTCTCATGAAGTCCACTTCTAGTTCTATTCTAGGGTTATTAAACCAAAAACAATTATAGTTTGTTTTTTTATGTCTATTTCCACCATCTCTGGCATTTACAATAAAACAGGCTAGTGTTCCATATGTAAATGACCTCTCTTATGATTGGCTGACCTTTTTGCGAATGAAATGAGGAGCAACACCTCTGCTGAGTTGCCGTTGAAATAGTGATTTTAATGAGCTCATGGTCATGAAGGCGTAACAGTGATTTCTGAACTGTTTTTGTTGTTTAGTTATAAGAACTGTTCTTTGTGGACTTGTTTAATCAAACTCTATTATTTCATTGGAAAGAGAAAGTTCCTGGTTTCCATGCAGTGGCTGTTTTGACAGCTGTCAGGTGTCATGGTGTGATATGATGTGTGACACTCAGCATGTGCGTGTGTGTGTGTCGTGCAGGTTCTGGCCGGAGGTTTCCGCTATTCTCCAGGAACTCTGCAGATCTACTCTGACAGCCTGCTGACGCTCCCCGCCATCATCGGGATCGGTGGAGGAGGAGGTCTTCTTCTGCTCGTCATCATCATCATCCTCATCGCATACAAGCGTAAATCCCGTGACGCGGACCGAACGCTCAAACGCCTGCAGCTGCAGATGCACAACCTGGAGTCCAGAGTCGCCCTGGAGTGCAAAGAGGGTAAAACATCACTGCATTCACCAGTGCTCTTTCTGACTTTCACTCTCTCTCATGCTTTGTTTTGCTCTTTTTTTTGTCTGCTGCTCTTTCTTTCTTTCTTTCACACTCTTTCTTTTAATGTTTTCACTCTTTTGTACTTTTTCATGCTTTTTCTTCCTTTTGCACTCTTTTCTTCCGCTCATTTCCCCCTTTATTTTTCATTTGCGCTCTTGCACTTTTTTTTGCACTTTTAATGCTTCATTTTGCTCTGTCTTTTGTGCTTTTTTCATGCTTTCTTCCTTGTGCACTTTTTTCTTTTGTGCTCTTTTGCTCATTTTGTCTGTTTCTTTTTCACTCTTGTGCTTTTTCATGTTTTTTCACGCTTTCTTTCATGTGGTTTCTTCTGCGCTCTTTCTTTAGTGCTTTCTGTTGCATGCTGTCTTTATTTTTCTTTCTTTCTTTTCTGTCTCTTTCTTTCTTCTCTCTCTTTCTCTCTCAAATGTAAAGGTTTGAGTTCTTTCACACTTGCACACTTTCGCATTTTCTTTGATGCTTTTTCATGCTCTTTTGCTTTCTTTTGCTCTTTTTTGCCCTTTCTTTCACTCTTTTTCACATTTCCATGTGATCATGTTTTCTTTTGCACTTTTCCTTTCTTTCATGCTTTCATTCACTTTCTTTTGCTTTCTTTTTTCACTCTTAATCACATTCTCATGCTTGCTTTAATGCATTTTACTTTCTTTTGTGCATTCATTCACACTTTTTGTTCTTTTTGTTGGTTCTTTGTGTTCCTTTGTTCTCTTTCGTTAATTTGTTTGTTCTCTCCATCTCATCACTCTACTTCAATCTCTTCCAATTGTTCACAATTGGTTTTCCTGGTTTAATTTTATCTTCTGTTTGCTCGTCGCATCTCTCTCTCTCTCTCTCTCTCTGATTGGCTTTGTTTTCTGTGGTCTCCTGTTAGCGATGACCTCGTGATACTCACATCATTTATCATACACACGCGCGCACCGAACGCCCGTCTCATTCCCGCCGCGGTCACGAGGGCGTGAGACGAGTCGCCCATTATCTGTCTCTGTCGGGCCCGAGGTGACGACCTTGTCTGTCTCCAGACTTGGAGAGAGGGATGAGGACAGGGAAGAGAGGATAAAAGAGATGGATAGCAGGAGGTGAGAGTGACAGGTCACTGATAAGTGATGAGATGTCCTCCATGATGAATAAAGAGAGGCAATAAATAACCACAACATCCAGATTGATTAGGTGAGTGGCAGCAGTAGCAGACTGGATCAGAAGTTTAGGAACAAAAGCAAATATTTCTAATCTTCCACATAGATTTATAAGAGGAGTGGAGGCAGCGTTAGGACCATGTGGTAGAAATGCTGGTGTCATTCACGGCCATTAATTTTAAAAGCCGTCTCAAATCAGAAAGCTCCAGTCTGATTGGTTGGCTTCATGCAGTTTCCAGGAGTCAGTGTGCACAGGTTCATATCAGTCCATCAGGGAGCAAAGCTACATTTACAATTTCCAGACTGATACAGTGTAGACTACTACTACTAGTAAAGAACAAGTCACTGGATTTGACATTAAATTTTGGACAGATAGTGGATTTTGACAAGTTAGCGGTCAACCAATATGGATTTTTTGATTACCAATGCCGATACCTTTGAAAACGGGGTAACCAATGTTTATATAAAGCCAGTATTTATGATATAGCACTATTTAATTTGATTATAGCAAATAACACATGCTGCAAATAAATATTTGTTTTGCATGATATTTACTAAACGATACGTAAATAATGTGAAAATAAATAAATATGAAACAAATTAACCCTAACTTGTTGAAAAAAAAAATTATAAAATAAACAGAATTTATAGCAACTTCTTGAAGTAATCCTATTAAATCCTATTACATTTCTTAGTTAAGAAATTGTTCAAAAAATATAAAGCAAGTAAACACTTTAACCAACAATGATATATATAACACAAATGCACTTGCTGAATATTAAAGCTTATTATAGTGCTTGCTTTTCTGTTACTAATAATAGAAAAGCAAACAATAAAGTGCTTTTTCATATACTGATTACTTTCTTAGTTTACCAGTCCTGTCTAATAAATGATTAGTAAACTAATGAAGACGGAGAATCATGTGCGTCTCTGCTCAGGTTCTGCTGAAAATAATAGTTCCACTTCCAACTCTTACGAGTCAAAAAGAAACACTCATTGGAAGAATGCAGATAATTAAAAAATGACAGATATATAGGCTGAGGGTGTTGTTATATGGTTGCTAGGGTATTCTGAGTGGTTGCTAGGGTGTTCTGAGTGGTTGCTAGGGTGTTCTGGCTGTTTCCCGGGATGTTGCTATGTGGTTTTTAGGCTAATCTTTGAGCACATCACTACTGACTGAAATTCTGATTGAAGTTCACATTTTCTACAACTTTTGTCTTCTTTTTAGAACCTTTTGTGGAGAATTTGGAGATCTTAGCTTCCACTCAGCGGTTTGCTCAACACAAAGGTTTACTCTTTCTCTCGGTCTCTGTGTTTCCAGCGTTTGCGGAGCTGCAGACTGATATCCATGAGCTGACGCAGGATCTGGATGGAGCTGGAATCCCGTTCTTGGATTACCGCACTTACGCCATGAGAGTGCTCTTCCCTGGAATAGAGGACCATCCGGTGCTGAAGGAGATGGAGGTGACAGCTGGACACCTGTCAGATTCAGTGCATTTGGCTGAACTGTATTGGTCTGTTTACACCTGGTCACTTCATGCATTTTCTCTGATGGGATAGCTATCCGATCATGAAAAGACCAGGTGTAAATGTCCTCCGAAACGCTTTCGAGATTCATTTAAATCCGATCGCTCAAACCACTTCAGGAGGTGGTCTGGGCCACATTCCAGACGAAACTAGACAAGTGTAAATGCATCTGGTTGTTGAAACCACGTATGCAAATTTTTTCTCCTCCCAAAATATTAAAATAATAAACCCGTGAGAGCATTTTATAGGCTATATGGCATGTTACAGTCAGATATGACAGCGCTAATGCAACACGCATCGCCGCGGATGAATAGCTTAGTATCTCTTCAGCTAAAACTGAAAGTAAGTCGCAGACGCTCAACACACAATCATCTTCATTAAAAGTAGTGAGACTAAACTGTCTTTCTAGTGCTGATGCTGCGCTCTCTCCTGTTGCGGTCTTTGATCTTGAAATTAGCTGTTGATGAATAAATGATGTTGACGTGAACTCCGTTAAATTTGCATATAGCACCGGAATTGAAGACTGGATTTGTATCCGTTTTGCGAAGACACATTTATGTGGCCAAGAGTAAATGGAAACGTTTTAACAAATCAGATAGATATCCGATCAGAGAAAATGCATGAAGTGAGCAGGTGTAAACAGGCCCTATGTTTCTCCGTCTCTCTCAGGTGCCGGCGAATGTGGAGAAGGCTCTGACTCTGTTTGGCCAGCTCTTGAATAAGAAGCATTTTCTGCTGACGTTCATCCGGACGCTAGAGGCCCAGCGCTCGTTCTCCATGCGCGACCGCGGGAACGTGGCGTCTCTCATCATGAGCGCCCTGCAGGGCGAGATGGAGTACGCCACCGGCGTCCTGAAACAGCTCCTGTCCGACCTCATCGACAAGAACCTGGAGAGCAAGAACCACCCCAAACTCCTGCTGCGAAGGTACGGCGTGTTACTGAACATCTGATGGACTTTCTTAAATCTTCCTTTAAATCTTCTTAAATCTTAAATTGAGACACAAGCTAATGACATAAGATATTAAGTAGAGTTGTCTAATTAACTCCAATTTAAATTTGGTGCGATTCATGATGCAGGATGACTGACTGCGTGATGGAGTCTATTACAGTGCAGTTATATGACTCTAAAATTCAATATACGAGGGCAAAAAATGTCATATGATGTAGTTTTGCAATATCACAAAAGCAATAGTGTTTTTTTCCCAAATATTTGCATGATTGCAAATGTGATATAGATTTTTATTCAATAGTTCAGTAAATTAGTATTGTTACATTTTAGACAGTATTTACATTTTCATTAACGACTCACTCATTAAGACACTTGTGGTTTTAGTTTCATATTGAGAGTATCATTTAAAGTGCCCCTATTTTGGGTTATGAAAGGTTGATATTTTGGTTTTGGGAGTCCCCAACAACAGGCTGACATGCATGCAAGGTCAAAAAACACTTTCATTTTCTTATAATATGCATTTATTTTTACCTTACTTAACGACTCCCGAATGATTCACTCAAGGATTCATTTTTCCAAACCCCTCCTTTGCGTGACGCTAATCTGCCGTGATTGGATGATTTCATTTAAAGCAGTGTTTGTGAGCTTTTACCGCTCCAAAAGCGGCACCTCGTGGCAAAGACTGAATTTGCATTTTCATTCAGACCAATGCGAGCAGTATGCTAATGTTTCATGTTGACATCAACATGAAACGGCTTGGGATTCGTTTTAAAAACAACTCTTTCTTTTGAGAGACAATAACTTTATACACGGTGCACTTTCAGATTTAAAACTTTGCAGGATGTTTTCATTCACTTCATTCACAAGCTCGTTTTCAAAAATCCATAATAGGGGCACTTTAAAAAAAATCATATTTCAATATTCAAATAAAAAATGTTAATCATCGCTATTTATGCAATGTAAAAATCTAAATATTTCTTTCTGAAGCTACTTTTTTGTAATATCTATTCAATGACAATTCAGTTTAACACAATGACACATACAGTAATTGATGTGCGATTCATTTGTGATTAATTAATCAGCACATCATGTAATTAATTAGATTAAACATTTTCATTACTTGACAGCCCTAATATCAATCTTGCTTTCTGAAAAATGTATCAAAATGAAGTGAGTTTATGCTTAGAACAAGAGAAAATATCTGCCAATGGGGTCAGAAAAATAAACTTAATTCAAATGGAAAACAAGTTTATTTTTCTGACTGTATTGGCAGATTTTTTTAAAGCATAAAATCACAATTTTTTCAGAAAACAAGACTTAATATCTTATGTAATTTTGCTTTCTAAGTAAATATATCTCGGTAGAAGAATGTTTAGATATTTGTGCTGGAAAATAAGAGAAATATTAAGGAAATCATTTTTTGGACTCAAAAAAGTTCCCATGTTGCACCTGGTTAGTCACAGTGTTAATGGACATGATGAAAATGATGAGGGTGAGTTTGACTTCTAGGGGTCACATTTGCTCTCCCATCATCCTTCTCCATCCCTCCGTTTCTCGGTTTGCCCTTTCGCGTCTGTGACTGTGTTTCTGTCAGATGGTATTACACACCTGAGCACACACCGGTTCCCTGCGGAGCGCCGGCGTGAGGAGGAGCGCGGTGGGAGATGAAGCTCCTGGAGGAGGAGCTGATGACTTTAGTCTGAACATGCTGCTGTATTCTCTCCTTTCCCTCATGTCTGTCTTGAATCAATATCACAGGAAACAAATCGACGCTTTGTGAAACGTCTTTTTGCATTTCAGCGTTTCGTCTGTAGTAACACTGACATCGGCTTTATTTACAGCGAAAGTACAAAGATCCATCCTCAGATCCGTTTGGATGAATCTAATAATAGTGTGTTACAATACAATAATAGCATGGGACATTTTCCATTTTCTCCCAAATTAAAAGGAAAAAATTTGCATAAAGAAAAAGAAGCCTGTTTTACTCTTTCACATTGTGACATTATTTGCATGACAATCAAGCATTTTTCATGCTGATAACAGTAGAATGTATGAAATTAATGTATGAAAGTGGTTTGTTTAATCAGTAAATATAAAAAAAATATGCAAATTCTGCAAAAATATGCAAAGAGGTATATGTACCATTCCAGCTATGAGAAAGGGTTTAATTGTCATGAAAATGATGTCACTGTAATACTTGCCAGTGGTCCTTAATAGGCTTTATAATTTATTATTATTATTTAATGTATTGTTAATGAATGTTAATGTATCTACTCTTACTTATTTATTTATTTATTTATATTCATTTGTTATTATTATACTACATTTCTTTATTTTTTTTATATAATTTATTTACCTTAACTCATTTATTTGTTATTATTATTATTATTATTATTATTATTATTTAATGTATTGTTAATGATTGTTAATGTTACTCTTACTCATTAATTAATTACATTTTTATTATTTATTTATTTATTTATTATATAATATTATTTATATTCATTCATTATTATTACCACATTTTTCTTTATTTATTTTTATATAATTTATTTACCTTAAGTCATTTATTATTATTATTTAACTTAACTAATTACATTTAATTACTTTCTAATTACATTATTTTATTAATGTGTTTATTTAACCATACCTATTTATTATTACTCTTGGTGTTATTTATTTTTGTAATTATTTTTTATTATAAAATATGACCAGACTTTTTTTTGCGATTCATACCTAAGCCATATCTAACAATATCTCAGAAATAACAGTTCTTTTCTGTCTGTTTTAAGTCGACTAGTTTGGCTTTAGTGATTTCCCCCGCCTCTGTAGATGCTCAGTTTCTCACATGACAATCTGAGGATCAAATAAATGTGAGCAGTCAAATCTCAATCTTTCACCCCTCCAGAAACGTTTCCAGCACAACATTCTCAGGTTTTTTAATAACTCCTCACAGTGTGTCGTTCACGCCGAGCTCTCGTGCCTTATCGTTTTCCTCTGCAACTGTCTTGGCGTCAGAACGAGTGAATAATTCAGCAGAGATGGTAAAAACAAACATATTTCACCAGATTCCTGGTCTACGCCTCCTCTCGCACGCCGTGAGCAGATTAGCGCTAATAAGGTCCGTTAATTACCAAGCCGTGTAATTAGCCTCATTCCGAGGGACTTTTTTGGAGGGTTGTTATTGTGCGGCAGGTTTCTGTTTAATGACAGAAGATACGGAATATTTTTAATTGGTGTTTTCTTAATGAAGTTTAGTGGTTTGCTTTGCGAGGAAAGAGAGAGCAGCGCTTTGGTTTGTTATTAATGTGAAATTATTAGCGTGTTTGCTTTGCGCTGGGGTCCTTTGAAGGTTTTTCCCCGCGCCGCGTTTCACCAGCGCTGCTGGAATAATTCGGCCGCGGCACTTTGATGTCAAATGGGAGTTTAATACAACATCCCCCCGAAAGATGTTGGTTATCAGAATGGCTGTTTTTCTTGTTGTGAGACTTGGGAAATTGGGGAATGAAGAAGCCTTCAAAGCATCTCTTTCTGCTCTTAAAGGTTACCTCGGGGACTCCGACACCCAAGTAAATAAATCCTTGACATTTATTTTTTACTCTGTTTCCCCCTCAGGACTGAATCTGTGGCTGAGAAGATGCTAACAAACTGGTTTACTTTCCTCCTCTACAAGTTTCTTAAGGTGAGTGGAAGGAACTGTATGACTATTTCCATGCATCTTAAGTGATGTTACTCATTATATAGTTCCCTTGCTAACAAAACATAGGTTTGCTGGTCTTCCACCGGTCTGGTTTACTGGTTTCAAAGAGGTTTTGTCACATGATCTATTTATGTTATGTTTGACACGATAATATTTGTGCAATTTCAATACATTTATTTACATGTATACATTTATACACTGTTTTATTCAGCAAGGATGCATCAAACGCGACAGTAAAGACATAATGTTACAAAACATTTCTATTTTAAACAAATGCTGTTCTTTTGAACTTTCTGTTCAGCAAAGAATCCTGAAAAATAAAATGTATCATGGTTTCCACAAAAATATTGGGCAGCACAACTGTTTTCAACATTGATGATAATCAGAAATGTTTCTTGAGCAGCAAATCAGCATATTAGAATGATTTCTGAAGATCATGTGACACTGAAGACTGGAGTGATGATGCTGAAAATTTAGCTTTGATCACAGGAATCAATTACATTTTAACAGATATTCACATAGAAAAGAGTTATTTTAGGTTGCAATAATATTTCACAATTTTCCTGTTTTTCCTGTATTTTTGATTAAATAAATGCAGCCTTGGTGAGCAGAAGAGACTTCTTTCAAAAACATTTAAAAAGTCTTACTGACCCCAAACTTTTAAACTTTATTTAGTCTGTAGTTTCTTTTTAATTTTGATACTTGCATCAACTTTTAGTTTTATTGGCTAAAATTATAAACATTACAGTCAGAGAAAATTACCTAAAACTAACGAGTATGACACTACAAAATACTGACCAAATGTGACCCAGGACCACAAAACCAGTCTTAAGTGTCAATTTTTCGAAATTGAGATTTATAAATCATCTGAAAGCTGAATAAATAATCTTTCCATTGATGTATGGTTTGTTAGGATAGGACAATATTTGGCTGAGATACAACTATTTGAAAATCTGGAATCTGAGGGTGCAAAAGAAATCAAAATATTGAGAAAATCGCCTTTAAAGTTGTCCGAATGAAGTTCTTAGCAATGCATGTTACTAATCAAAAATGAAGTTTTGATATATTTATAGTAGGAAATTTACAAAATATCTTCATGGAATATGATCTTTACTTAATATCGTAATGATTTTTGCCATAAAAGAAAAATCAATAATTTTGACCCATACAATGTATTTTTGGCTATTGCTACAAATATACCCCAGCGACTTAAGACTGCTTTTGTGCTTCAGGGTCACAAATGTAAAGGAAATTTTCATCCACATACAAAAACGTTGACTGAAACCAGTAAACCACTTTTTTTAAACAGGGTCATGAGTGATTTAATAAATGCAGTGGTTTTTGATCGCATATTTAAGGTCCAGACACACTCTGTACACGATCATGTTGCCGTTGAATTATTGTTTCACCTTGAGTTTGTTTGTTGCTGCGTATCGAGATTCAGATACAAGATAGACAGATGTACGTTATCGTTCCCGCAGGGGAAGTTCATTATTATAATCTTTAAGAACCTGAATTAATATAAAGCGCTTCCATAAACACACTGGAGTGAGGGGCGTGTGTGTGTGTGTGTCGTCTCCTGCTGCTCATTAACAGCTGTGTGTTTAATTATCCCCTGTGCTAATGAGCCCAGCGTGGCAAGACCGGCATATGGATGGGCCGCACCGTCCCGCTACGGATCCCAGTGAGGGACACGAGACACAACAAACATCCAGCAGGAGTCACACGCGGCTGTTTGTCGTTCAGTGTTTTCACCTGAGAGCGCGAGCGCCGCTGATTAAACTTGTCGGAGTCTTATACGGTTTAATTACTTTGGGTAATTAGCCATGAGCCTTAAAGAAGCGGCTTTTGCGATGCATTTAACTTTAGTAATGTGGTGTATTTTCAAACTGGTTCCTGACCACACCCCCTTCCGCCATTGGTCAGTTAAACCATTAGTCCCGCCCACACACTCTCACCATTGGTTGAATCAGCTGTGTGAATGTTTTGAAAGCAGCCTTATGCGTTTTTTTCCTCTGCATATTGAGCTGAGACACAAGAAGGTGTTTTAACCATTATAAAACACAAAATTTGATGTCATAAAGCGAGTGCACTGATTTGCTCTCATTTGGGCACATTTGCATCAGACAACAGAGACAGACTCTCAGGAGACAGACGGGACTGGTAGAAGGAAGATGATGATCAAATTAGTGAGACGGAGACGAGAGGAGCAGCAGTTGTGAATGATGAAAGCCAGAGAATGTGTGTAGGAGGAAGAGACTGAGCCAAACGCGGAGAGAGAGTCGTGTGATTGGCTGTTTGACACGTATCACGCTCTGAAGTGTTTCTCCAGCTCTCTCCTCCACAGTCATTAGCCTTCTATTAACCCTCCATCGCTCGCCTGTTCGCCTCGGGTCTGTTCACGTGCCCGCCGCTCATTTCCACGTCTAAACAGCTGCTTTTACACGCCTGACGCTCCTGGGAGGCGCAGCAGTTCTCTGTGTTTTGTCTGATTTATTTTTGTAGGAGTTGCACAATAGATCTTCAAGATATTGCTGAGGAAATCAACTCAACTCTAAACTTCGAAAGGAGCCGTTTGATTGTATTTTCACTCCCGTTTAAGCACTAAAGTTGAGGTTTACACTGTGACCAAAAAGGTACAGTCTGTTTTGATAGCAAAATTTAACACTAATTTTTAAATCTAATTTAAATAAATAAAAATATATAAAACAGTGATTTATTTATAATTTAATTTTAGTTAAATACTATAATTTTTATTTTATAATTAAATTTGTAAATTATTAAATTTATATAAATGTATTTATCATTTGAATAATTTTATTTATTAATTTCTAATTAAATCATTTGTGACCAGTCATAAGGGTCAATTTTTCAAAATTGAGATTTATGCATCATCTGAAAGCTGAATAAATAATCTTTTCATTGATGTATGGTTTGTTAGGATAGGACAATATTTGGCTGAGACACAACTATTTGAAAATCTGGAATCTGAGGGTGCAAAAGAAATCAAAATTTTGAGAAAATGGCCTTTAAAGTTGTTCAAATGAAGTTCTTAGCAATGCATATTACTAATCAAAAATGAAGTTTTGATATATTTATAGTAGGAAATTTACAAAATATCTTCATGGAACATGATCTTTACTTAATATCCTAATGATTTTTGGCATAAAAGGAAAATCATTCATTTTGACCCATGCAATGTATTTTTGGCTATTACTACAAATATACCCCAGCGACTTCAGACTGGTTTTGTGCTTGTGATTTGTTTTAAATAACTAAATTTCACAAGTAAATGTAATGAAATTAAAATATTTTGTGTAAAACGGATAAATCCCACACACTGCTATAGCTTGCAAATCATATTTTAATATTACATTTTGGTCATGCAACCTTCATCAGGCATTGTTTTATGAATAATAATTGAAATAAAATCTTTTTTTTTCAGCTGAAATCTATTTTTATACAGTAACATTTACATTGCATGGTTTGTTTTTAATCAATCAAGTGGTAAAAGTGAAATAATTTTATGTAATGTCAGTATTTCTACAACTGCACATAGGCCTATATGTAATCAGAAACCAAATATAAAGGCCAAATATAAATATGACGAGCAGAAACATCTCTGATATAATGACCAGGCATTATTAAAGTTGGGAGTAGTTTTGTTATTAGTGAGATGGGTGAACAGGAAAGTGAAGTGGTTGGAGTACTGCACATCTCATTGAATGTTTACTTTGCATGGTTTATTTTAGATCAGTGAAATACTGTAGTAATGGTAAAATGATTTTACATAATGTCTGCACATATTTGTGATTATATGAAGGCCAAATATAAATATGAAGGCTGAAAACATCTTTGACATAATGGTCAGAAGTTATTGAAATATATAATGAAATAGATAAAATAGGGACTATTATTATTATTAGTGAAATGGGTGAAAGGGAAAGTGAAGTGGCTGGAGTAGATGTGCAACACATCAAAAATAAAAAAATTGGGTGTGACGCCGCTAACAGAATGTGACTTGTCTGTTTTGCACTCATTTCATGGTCACATGAGGTGGGTTTGAAAGCGGTGGAGTGCTGTGAAATGGCCAGAATGAAAGCGAGAGGGACGAGTAAAAATATATCCACAAGTGTCAATCACCGGGCAAAGTGGAGGAAATGACCACAATTGGCAAAATTGGAAGAATAGATGCTGCAGACACAGTTATCCAATGTTGGAAAACTTCTCAATCGCAGTTATGGTGACACTTTAGTTATAACGGCCTCCAGGACCAGAAATTGATGTCATTTGGGACGCGTCCTCAGATTGTCCTGCTGTCCACATTGTGTTTGAGGGTTATGGGCCACTTCCAAACATTTCATTTGCTCAAATCTGACAAAAGGGTTTTGAAATTAATTATTTTAACATGTTTTTTAGGCCTTTCAACAAACCCAAATTATCATGTAAATTGGGATGTCCTTAAAAGGATAGTTCACCAAAAAATGGAAATTATGTCATCATTTAACTCACTTTCAAGTCATTTCAAAGTTGGTAACCAAACAGTTGCTGGTAGCCAATGAGGACCAAAAACTGTCTGGTTTCCCACATTTTTCAAAATATCTTCTTTTATGTTCAACAGAAGAAAGAAGATTTGGATCAACTTGAGGGCGAGTTAAATGATGACAGAATTTTCATTTTTTTAGTGAACTGTCCCTTTAACAATGGAAAAGTTCATTAGGACAATCCTGTTTTTTCAAATGAAGGTTTGAAACCTTTTCTGTCACATACAGTTATTTTCACATAAAGTACCACCTTCAGTTCTCACAAAATATAAAAATCACGTTGTGTGCGTCCCATGATCTATTGATATCACTGCTGTGTTAAACTCAAAATGCCGCCTTCCAAGGGATGAAATGGAGAAAATGAAGGATTAATTTGCCCCATACAGCCCTGATTTCGAAGCTAAAACATGAATTGGCTTGGTACAGCTCCTCCTAGAGTCAGACGGGTGTGTGTGCGTGAGTTATGGGTGGGATTTGGGTCTGTTTTAGGACATGAAAATAATCCAAACACTTTCTGTTATATAAATCTACAAGTGCTTGCATTGAGTGTGTGTTCATGTGTTATTCTGAGGTCTAATCTCGCTCTCTATTATCTGTGTGTTCAGGAGTGTGCAGGTGAGCCTCTCTTCATGCTGTATTGTGCTATAAAGCAGCAGATGGAAAAAGGGCCGATAGATGCCATCACCGGAGAGGCCAGATACTCGCTCAGCGAGGACAAACTCATCCGACAACAGATCGACTACAAAACACTGGTCAGTTCTGACTCAAAGTCAACAAGCAATGGTTCTGAAGGAGTCAGAAACAAATCTTTTTATAGCATTTTGTCATAGTTGTCTATTATATGGAAGTCGTTTCTGACACTGAATATAAAAATAAAGGTAATTCTAACTTTTTTCTTTGCTATTCTTACTTTTTCCTTGCAATTCTGTCTTAGAATTTCATGATATAAACTCACAATTCTAACTTTTTTCTTTGCTATTCTGATTTTTCTCACAATTATGACTTTTTTCTCTCAGTTATGACTTTTTTCTCAGATATGTGGGATATAAACTTGCAACTGCATGTTATAAATTCCAATTCTAGGAAAAAATAAATAAATAATATTTTCTTACAATTGGGAGTTCATATCTTGTAATTCTGAGAAAAAGTCAGTTGCGAGATTTAAACCTGCAGTTGTGAGATAAAAAGTCACGATTACCTCTTTTATTTTTATTCAGCAGCAGAAACAAGCCCCCTCATAGTATTGCATGTTATAAGTGTTAAACACTGCCATTTTTATTCAGCTATACTTGAATGGATTTGTTTGAGTGAACAGTGTGCATGTGATTTATTTAAGTGGGAGGGTGTTTTAATACTCTCAAATGTGTTTGTCTGGTCTGCAGACGCTGCACTGCATTAACCCAGAGAATGAGAACGCAGCCGAGGTCACCGTTAAGTGCCTGAACTGCGACACCATCACGCAGGTCAAAGAGAAGCTGCTGGACGCCGTCTTTAAAGGCACTCCATACTCACAGCGGCCCAAAGTGGGAGACATGGACCTCGGTATGAAAATAACGAATGCTGGAAAACCAAGCTGCTTTATTGTGGTTACAGTGTGGTCTACCAGCTTCAACAAGATGTTTGACCTTAACCCCACCAGCTGGACGTCCAGCAAATGATCATAAATAACATTTTTTACTGTAGGGATCAGTCAAGAGTGTCTAGATTAGTTGCTCAGACAGCAAATTTGTGTTTTCTCTGCTCAGAGTGGCGTCAGGGTCGCATGGCTCGTATCATTCTCCAGGACGAAGATGTCACCACCAAGATCGACAACGACTGGAAGCGTCTCAACACACTGGCGCACTATCAGGTAACCGCAGTGGCCTCGCCGCATCCTCTGCCAGGTTACTATGGCAATACCTCTACACCCCGCTGCCCAGTAACCATGGCAACCCTCAGCAAGTTACTAGGTAACAATTGAAGCTTTTTAACACGTAGCACACGAACAGGTAACCATAGCAACACTTTCCAAAACATAACTACAAAAGCAGTGTTGGTCAGTAGAGAGGCACTGATACAGATATATTCATTGATGTCAATATTTTTATGTTATGGCTGAAAATAAGTCAGTGTTCACATAAAACATGTTTTGCATGTTTACAAATATACAAATGTAACATTAATGAAACTAAAGAAAGCTGTAATTTTACAAATACTTTTGTACATACACGAAGTTACAGTTTTAAAATAGAATTTATTTAGAATTTGATTGATAACTGATATGAAGAATGGATATTATGTATATATTATTTATTAGTTATAAATATTTGCTCAAAAAAATCTAGAATTTTTAGTTTATCTTAAATGTACTTTGTAGTTTTCATTTTCGTTCACAAAATTGTAATTTTACGTTTATACAATTTTACAATTGTACATGTTCGTTTTTTTCAAATTTAGTTAAACAATATATATAATTTATTTAGAATTCATGGTAATAATATGGTGGTAATAATCAGATAACTGATTATCAATATTGTAATCCTGAGCCGACACAAAGCTATAGAATTTAGAATCTAGAATTTTACGTTTATCTTTTACTTTGAGCCATTTTACATTTTCATGTTTACAAAATGTAAATTTTACAATATAGATTTGTACATGTTCGTCTTTACAAAATTAGTTTCACTTTATAGAATTAATGGCTGATAACTGATATGGTGACCGAAATTATAAGTCAGCAAAGCTGTAGAATTTAGAATCTAGAATTTTAAATGTTAATACTAACATTGAAGAATTTTTTTTTTTATGTTTACAATTTTTTTTTTTTTGTAATATAGGATGTTTTACAATATAAAACTTTAAATATCTTTACAGAATTAGTTTAACAATATAGAATTTTCTTGTAAATCTGTTTTCAGATCGATGCCCATATTTAAAAATGCTGATCTGGTCTGATTCTGGTTGTCTGCTGTATTTGTGGCAGTAATAGAGTGTCAGTGTCAATCTGTCTCTCTCTCTGTCGTCTAGGTTACAGACGGGTCAGCGATCGCATTGGTTCCCAAGCAGAACTCCGCCTACAACATCTCCAACTCCTCAACATTCACCAAATCCCTCAGCAGATACGGTGAGAGAGAGAGAGAGATGCTTCTCTAGCACTAGTGATGTTCAGACCGTGCAGTAATAAAATCAGAGCATGAAATACTGTATCCCAGTGGATCAAATGTAGCCTTCTGCTGCCAGTCTATAGCTTTTATTTATTTATTTATTTTTATATATGTTCAGTAATGTACATTTTCTTATGTGCTTTTGTCATTTTTGTTAGATTTGTGTTTCAAAAATACACTTCTGTTTTGGATTTATTTTTATATTTATTTTTAGTTTCAGTTTTCAGTTAATTGCCAAGTCAATATTCCATTGACGGTGTAATAAAGTGTAATTAATCAGCATACTGTAAATGTTAACATCTGATAGTTTGTACACAGAAATGAAAAACAGTTTTATTCCACACGTTTAAAAAACAAACAAACAAAAAAAAACAGGCAGTATACAGAATATTGTGTGCAGGATAGAAAAAGCATTACCATTGTAGTCTATTTTATTCCAAACATAGCCTTTCTCTTGTCTTTTTCAGTATATTTCTCTTTGGTGTTTGTTTCTGCAGAAGTGTGTTTGTGTTGTTGTGTATCCTAACGCTCTGCTCCTCAGTGGGATGAACTCAGTGGTCTACAACTTCAGACAGAATAGAAAGGATGGATATGAAATCCAAAATCTGTGTTTGAGAGTGAGGGAGGAACAGAGAGAAAAAATGTTTGATTCATGACTAGGTTTTTATCACTAGATAATATAATCCCTAAATTTGGACTGTCCCCATACATTTGACTATTTATAATTTATAATCTCTCTCCAGTCTTCCTCTCAGTTTTCTACAGTTTTAAAGTTTGTTTGCATATTTTCCCCCCAAATTTCTCACCTGCCAAACACCAGTCATGCAATCTTTGTGTCCACAGAGAGCATGCTGAGAACGGCCAGCAGTCCAGACAGCCTTCGCTCGCGGACGCCCATGATCACTCCAGACCTGGAGAGCGGCACTAAACTCTGGCACCTGGTGAAGAACCACGACCACCCGGACCAGAGGGAGGGCGACCGCGGCAGCAAGATGGTCTCCGAGATCTACCTGACGCGCCTGCTGGCTACCAAGGTGAGGAGAGGTGTATTGCATACCTGTGCTTAGGGATATCAAAGGTACTTTGAAAAACTTCATGTATTACATACTTAATTTGCAAAATACTTGCTAAAAAGGAGATTAAGCATGTTAAAATAATAGATAACTTTGCTGAAAATCATGGCTGATTATAGGTGTCATTCTACAAAATGATAAGTTGAATCAGGTGCATTGCATTGTGGGATACAGTGTCTTGTGCATGTGCTCTGTTGTATACAGCAGATGTAGTAGATTACCTAGAGCACCTACTGCGTACTACATCTAAATAGCATGTAGTATGCCATTGGGAATATACTCACATCATTTTAGTATCTTTTACACGCTAATATAGTATATATATATATATATATATATATATAATCAAAATAATATAGTATAATATGTAGAATTTAATTTATCTGTTTTCAGTTAAAATTATTTTTGTGTAAGTTTTAGTAATTTTATGGGGTTATTATTTTTGTAATGCTGTTGCCAACTTGCCGTTAAGTTTTTCTTATTTTATTGGTTTATGAATTAAAGCTGAATTTCTATTCATCTTTAATGTATTTTTATTTTTTTAGTTTTAGTAATTTTAGTACACTGTTATTTCAGTTATTTGCCAGTGCATCATTTCTAATTTCCTCTTTCTTTCTTTTTTATTTTTTTTATTTTTTCCATCTAATATTTATTGTATTTTTTTTTTTTAGCTTTATTTCAGTGACCAAAAACCAATTTCAATAGTTTTAATTTTAGTTAACAGTATCAACACTGTCACATATTTACTTGTAGTCAGAGCAAATCTGTGCAAATCCAACAAAAATGTATTTTTCCTACATCGTCCTGATGTGTTACTCAGGCAGGGGTGTTTAGTATGAGTACGGTGAAATCTGTCGCTAATATTCCCCGTCTTGACAAACACACACACTGGAACTAATTGCCTCACTTTTGAAGCACATGTCTGATTTTCTCAGCTGATGTCCTCAGACAGTTAGTGTTGACCTTTGTGTGTGAATGACTAGTTGCTCATTAACATTTACCAGTGCTCCCACTCTCGTGGAGAACTGTATCTTAATTAGACCAGTGACCTTTGCTTATTGAGCGGTTTGGGAAAAACTAGCTCTTTATCCATCCTGTGCTCCGTCTCCGTCTGACATTACACTGATATCTCAGCTCAAACCTGCTGCATTTCCCTGAAACCCCGTACTGTTCATGTAAAGAACACATGCATCTGAATCCAATCACTGATTCTTCACTTCAGACAAATAAAAATGCCTCAATGTCACTGCATTATGTAACAGTGTCACTACATGGGAGAATCATACACTGTTTTCATACTTAGTATTTTTGTCTAATTTTCCAGGACAAAAATCTAAACATTCTGAAATCAAGACACAAGAAAAACCACATAAGATATTAGTTCTTGCTTTCTAAAAAATAAATTGTTTAGGCTTAAACCAAGAAAAATATCTGCCAGTGGGGTCAGAAAAATACACTTAATTCAAATGAAAAACAAGTTTAATTTTCTAACCTCATTGGCAGTTATTGTTCCTGTTTTTAAGCATAAACCTGCTTATTTTGATGCTTATTATTATTATTATTATTATTATTTATTTATATATTTTTTTTTTTAGAAAACAGGTTATTGTATGTCATTTTGCTTCTTAAGTAAATATATCTTGATTTAAAATTTAGATATTTGTACTGGAAGACCAAAATACAAAGCAAGAAATTAATTTTTCGCAGTGTATATTTACAGTATATTCACAATGTTTTTGCTTGCAATATATAATTAAGCTACATTGAGGACATTGCAATGATTTTGCCCTTTTTATCTGACCAAGTTTCTTAAAGAAAAAGTGTTGCATTAAGACGAATGTTTTAAAAATAGCATCTCTGATTTATACTTAAGTAGCAAAATCACTGTCAGTTCATCACAGTAGTTCATCACTGTCTTCTTAGACTGGTACAATGATTAAACATTATACCTTCCTTGGTGAAAAACAGTGTAAAACATTGCCTTGATTCACAGGGAACACTGCAGAAGTTTGTAGACGACCTGTTTGAGACCATCTTCAGTACGGCCCACCGGGGTAGCGCGCTTCCTCTGGCCATCAAATACATGTTTGACTACTTAGACGAGCAGGCTGACAGACACATGATATCAGACCCCGACGTCAGACACACGTGGAAGAGCAACTGGTGAGTTTGTGTGTCTTGATATTGAGGAGCTACAGCTCTTCATCGGTTGGTGTTTGAACGTCGTTGCTCTTTGTGTGCAGTTTGCCGTTGAGGTTCTGGGTGAACGTGATCAAGAACCCTCAGTTTGTGTTCGACATTCATAAGAACAGCATTACAGACGCCTGTCTGTCCGTCGTGGCTCAGACCTTCATGGACTCCTGCTCCACGTCAGAACACAAGCTGGGCAAAGACTCGCCCTCCAACAAGCTGCTCTACGCTAAAGACATCCCCAACTACAAGAACTGGGTGGAGAGGTACGACTCTGAGAGGTTTCATTTCACAGGATGGTTCTTGCTCTTTTGAATTTATACTCAAAAACTACATGCTACCTGCTGCTTCTACAGTGTTGGATGATATATCACATATTCATAATATATTTTCACAATGCATTGTGGATGATTTTGCACTTTTTATCTGAGCAAGTTTCCTAAAGAACAAGTCATTAGACTAGTTTTGCTTTAAAACACGTTTTTGTAGTGTCTCTAATTTATATGAAAAGTAGCATTAGTTGAGTTGGTCAGTTTACATAATTAGTTCAAATTATCTGTTTGCATGAATCATTTACAATCAACAATTTATGGCATCACTCAAAAATGTTCACAGGAATTTTTTATGTCATTTTTAAGAAATGATTTTTTGAAGTAAATATTTCTTTTTATCACTATGTATTTTATATCAGGAAAATGATTAAATTTTATGGCTTCTTTCATTTATTTAGTTAAAAATAGTGTAAAATGCCTTGATTATTATAGCTAGTTTTTATTATTAGCTATATTTTAGATCTTAAATTTAAATACTTTGCATGATAAATATGATTAAAATGTTGAAAAATATTTAGTTTTTTTTACACTTCCGTTGAATAGATTGGGTTTGGTTCTCAACAAGTCTGCATTTATCTAATCAAAAACAAACTTAACATTAACATTTAAAACTAACATTAAAAAAACAGAAATATTGTGAAATATTATTACAATTTACAATAACTGTTTTCAATGTGAATGTGTGTTAAACTGTAATTTATTTCTGTGATGCGCAGCTGAATTTTCAGCATCATTACTCCAGTCTTCAGTGTCACATGATCCTTCAGAAATCATTCTAATATGCTGATTTGCTGCTCAAGAAACATTTCTGATTATGATCAGTGTTGAAAATATTTTTGTGGAAACTGTGATACTTTTTATTTTTCAGGATTCACAGATGAATAGAAAGTTCAAAAGAGCAGCATTTATTTGAAATAATCTTTTGCAACATAAATGTCTTTGCTGCCACTTTTGAATTTAATTAAAATTAAAAAATCATACTGACCCCAAACTTTTTGACAGAAGTATACATCTTCCATCCCTACTACGTAGACATACGACATAGACTAGTGTTCACAGTGCAAAACTACCTTCCTGGTTCACTATTTATTGAAACCGAATTGCAAAATAGTTTTTTCAGAAGCCGTGTTTTTGGTGCTAGAGACCATTGTAATTGTACATATAGGAAGTGAAATGCTGAGTGTGACACTTTGATCTTCAGCGCTTCAGTGTAAAGGGTGTGTGAGTCTGGATTGACATGTTTGATCTGCTGATGGTTGTTGAACTGCTAATCCATGGCTGTGTGTGTTGTGCAGGTATTACTCTGATATCTCGCGGATGCCTGCGATCAGCGATCAGGATATGAGCGCGTATCTGGCCGAACAGTCGCGTCTGCATTTAAGTCAGTTCAACAGTATGAGCGCGCTGCACGAAATCTTCTCCTACATCACCAAATACAAGGACGAGGTGAGAACCGAACGCAGCTCAGGCCTCAGAACACACTCCGTCATGCTGTGTCACTGAATTCACTGGGTTTTCTCCTTCTGCTTGTGTAGATCCTGTCGGCGCTGGAGAGGGACGAACAGTCCCGCCGCCAGAGACTGAGGGTTAAACTGGAGCAGGTGATCGACACGATGGCTCTTCCCAGCTGATCCGGACTGGAAATCTCAGTGTGTGCTTTTACACCAGGACAAAACCACAACGCTGAATGTAGGTGGTGTAGATTTTGCGTTGTTTTTGGATGATTTGTTGTCGAGTGCAGTGGACGTCTTCACACGACGTGGACAAAGACGCTCTTTCCTGTTTTGAAGAGACAATGAGGACGTTTGGGACCTCTGATGAAGTCATGTGACGAGCCAACGATCGCGACGGATCGAAGGACACTCTAATCTGATTGCGTGTTTACTATGTTTTATTATTTTGTACAAATGTCATCGACCCTTCGCTCTCTTTGCCACTTGTGTTTCTGCTGAATTTGCACAGTTTACAGAATCAACGAGCAACTGCCTCCATCCCATGAACACCACGTCCCGTTTCAGGTTAGGAAACGCAACGACGCGTCTGTTTTAACCTTTACGTACGGTAGTGTTGACGAAGGTGAATTTGACATTACACAAATGACAAAAAGAAGGAAAAAATAACAAAAAATATGAATAAAAATCTTGTCCTGTGCCATGTTTTATTTGAATGTTGTTTAATGCTAAAAAAGGTTTGTGAAGTAGGAATGTGCTCTGATTGTTGTACAATGGGGAAAAAAAATTATGGCTGGAGAAATATTTCATCCAAAAATGTTTTAGTTTTGACTGAACTGTTTTTTTTAAAGCAAAGCTTTAATTACTGATTCTTTAGATGCTACTCTTGATTTTAACTCGCTCCACTACGTGCGCTCAGATCATTTCAGCAGGTTCATTCTCTGAAGAAATCACTACGTTTAGTGAGACTGAGCGGAAATAAATGAGTGAAAAGGAGGCCGAGTGAATTGTTTGAGATGCATGAGTCAGTGTTTCTGTGGCGTGTCGATACGGAGGGAGGAGACGCTCGTTCATCAGGCCTTCAGCCTCCGTGATCAGAAAAGAGAAAGCCTTTTGTTTTTAATGCGATGGGCTTGATTGATTTCGACTGATCAGTCGCTCTGCTTTCATTGTACACTTTAAGAGGAGATGTCTCGTTTGTCAAACTGTTTTTGTTTTGATACGCTTGTTTCCTCTTGAACCTGAGATTCGTCGTTTATGAGTGAATGTTTTAGTGCATCATAAAGTGGCATGAGTAGGTACAAAATTGAAAATGACAGAAAAAGAACAACAGTATCAGTGATGAAATATCATTCTAGTTTCTCTTTTTTTTTTTTATTGATCTTCCATGTTCTCAATGAGTTTCTTCCGAAGTTTATGGCCAGTTTCTCATATCAGATTCAATTTAAAGAGCCCGTGAGATCAACATGTCTATTAGATTTGAGTGCATCATATACTGCTCTACTACTAAAAACGACCAAATGAAACTTAAGCTGGTTTACTTTTAGCATTTAAAAACAGCAGTCCTTCTCTTCCAGGAAAGCTGACCAATAATATTGATCTCGCTATTTTTCTCCAATTAAAAACAAGTAAAATGGCTAAATAAAAGCTATTAGCTGTTTAAGAGAACCATCCTAACCTCTCTTTTTAATTGAAACTATGTCAGCAAAGGAAACTGAACTAATCAGGCCGTTTCGCGGGGTCTCTAATGCTTATTTTACCAAAATATCAAATTAAAGGCCTGTTCATACTACGACTGATAACTTTATTAGCATCCTCACCAAAGGACAATAATATTACATATTTTAAATGTGCACTTCTGATGTGTTTTGTGAATGACATTGCAGTGCACACTTTAAAAAGGAAGATTTTGTTTGACTGTCATTGTTTTTGTTGTTCATCAGCTAGAAAAATTAATTGATCTGAAAGTGATTACAGTGATACATTTCCTTTTAATGTAGACTGCTAAACATATTGGTTAAAGTTATCCTTCTTGGTGTGAACAAGCATCAAAACCAGTTTAATGGTTGTATTGTAACTAAAGTAACCAGCTCTGCTCTGATTGTGATGTCTAAGGCAGGTAGTCAGGTCAGATCAGATCAGATGTACCCAAAGACAAAAAGAAGAAAAACAGGTTTATATTAACACTGAAGTTGGAACTTTGTTGGTTTGGCTTTTTCTCCTGCTCAACTGGTTTGTTTTGAGAGAGATTACAATCTGATCTACATAATCTTCATGCAATAACCTTGTGCTGTGAGTGGGTTGGTGCACATGTCTACAGTTTGCACAATTAATCCTGTATCAGTTGATTTAGGCCGATGGAGGTCGTGTTGGTGTTTTTGGTCAGTGTAACCGCAGCGGACAGGCCGTTGACCTTCTAATCAGTGTGGTTTGACGTCGCATGCTTTAAAATGAGTTCCAAACATCTCAGGATCTTCCTTCCACTCTTGAGTTTGTCTCTCAACCAGAGAACTGCTGTGGTTAGTTTGCTGGACTCACCGGTGATGTTCTGGACGTTTGGGTTGCGGTTCTTCCCAGGGACTTTCAGTGTTTACACCCAACTTTCAAATCACATGTAAAAAAAGAAAAGAAAAAGATTTCATATTGTGTTTTAATTTATTTATATTTTGATCCTGTTATTGTGTTTCTTAGAGTGAAATGTGTCTAAACTGGTGCTGCTGGAGTTTTCTCTGCTATCCTTTCATATGTTACTGTAATGTCTTCTACAGTTTTCATGAATCTGCTCTTAAACTCAAGATCACTATGAAGGTCCACGCTGATAAAACGCAATAATACTGCGGCACAGATACAGAAGCTCTCATGTCTAACCTCATCCCTCTTTTGTTTTTTTGTTTTTTCCCAGTAATTTCTGAAAAATGGTAATGAAGTATCTGTCCCTCAGATCAGAAAATAGTTGCGGAGATGAAGCAAGACAGTTTGTGTTGTTGGTGAAACTGAAATAACAAAAGACATTTGATCAATTATGATTCAGGACTCAGACTGTCACTGGTGTCTATTCATGTGTAAATATGTTTGTTTTTTTTTCTTTTCAGATTTACTACTTGTAAATAAACAAGCATCAAGGAGAAATTAAACATGTTTTTGCAAAAAAAAAAAAAAACCAACTCTGGTGTTATTCTTTTTTTTTTTCCTTCTTTTTTTAAATATCTAAAATCACAGCAGAAATCCCGCACAACCTGGAATATTTAGTCTCAGTTGTGTCATTGATTAAAATATTAACTA
The DNA here is from genome assembly GCA_021397915.2 of Tor tambroides. NCBI lineage: Eukaryota > Metazoa > Chordata > Actinopteri > Cypriniformes > Cyprinidae > Tor > Tor tambroides. Next base: position 36,433 of record JAFVLL020018309.1, on the reverse strand, counting down.
TGTTTAATACATTCTGGTACTGTTTGATCATTTTACACCAAATTTTTTTTTTTTTGGTATGATATAACTTGGTTACTTTTGTGATTAGAAATGGTTAAATGACCTTAAGAAATAGCCACACTTTTACTTATAGTGATCAAAAAATATGAAAATAAAGAGCATTTATTATGGTAGCTATACATTCTACAAATCAGCCACAAAACAAAGCCCCCAGCAATGAAGGGAATACACTGTAAAACATCAAGTATATAAAATGGACACACACACACTTACGATCTGGTGTGACTAATAATGCTAAAACAAACACTTCAAATCAACATAAAAAAAATAAAATAATACAAGTCTTCGACAAAAGTAGTCTTTGTTAATGTCTAAATATTCAAATGCAAAACCTAATAAAGATTTTAGGTGAAATACTATTTTAGTTGTTCTACTTCAAAATCTCGCATTTAATGTAATGTTACTTCACATTTCTTTGTAATTATTTGTAAAATTTACCAGCAATTTCCCTTTTATAAAATGTTTTCCCTAATATTTTTATTTTAAGCACTGATGAAATTCCTTCAAAATACTAAATATCAAAGCTAATTTTTTTTTTAATAGATAACAGTATAATCATTTGCATATTTGACATATAATGACGCGTCATTTTAAATGATCAATCATGATTGGCTGACGCTTCAAGAAGTTCGCGGCAAAAGAGGTCCAAGTTGAAATTGCTAGCATTTGGCGCGCAGTTCAAACGACGGTGGGAGTCAACGGCTGAACGCTGGAAATCAATGTGTTGGCTAGCGAATTTCGAAAAGTCCCGTTATAAAGCTCATTCATTACTTTCAAAATGGTCGGACTGTTGTTGTTTTTCACACTACAAAACCGTCTGCCGTCGCCGATGTCAGTTCCAGGCAGGTCTAGATATATAGACTACTGTATGTCTGGGGCATCGGCTCTTCTCTCGATTGTGTATTTGATCTTTCAAAACGTACATTTTGGGCTTTTGTTGGCGGCGATCTGTGGAATATCAGGGCTAAAATCGTGCTAAATATCTCCCAGACGTTGCTTCTCTCAGGTCTTTGAAAATGTACACATTTTGATCGTCAATCAAGTGAACAAGTGAACGCGCCCAATTTAACGACTTAAATTTGAGTCTGTTACATTTTTAATTGGGATCTAGCCCACAAGTGTACTGTTTTGACACTTTGTCATTTTCGAGTTCATCAGCTCCAGTTAAGATTAAAAAAAAAGCGTCTGGATGTTCTTCAGTATAATATGTGTTGGTGGTGAAAATCATAACGGTTTGGAACAACATGATGGTGAGTAAATGCAATTTATTTTTAGATCAACTATTCTTTAAAGGCTGCAAAGTTCTTAATATTGTGCCAGAAAGTTTTGAAAAAACACAAAGCTTCCTAATTAGCTGATGCCAGTGGCAGTGTTATTTTTCCAGTCTTTTAAAATTCAGCTAGCTTTTAGATGTGATTATTTCTGGCTTGCGTGGGTGTACGTGTGAAGAGCACATTAGAACTGAGTTCTGTTAATTAGAGAGTTGCAGGTTTTGTGCCCGTCTCTCCGTCACCTCCAGCTCCAGCGGGACGCAGGACACGTCGCGCCCGTCTCTGCTGCTCAGGTGAGGAGATCTCACAGGTGAGTGTGTGTCTGATGGAAACAGACCCAGGAGCTCCAGTCATGTGCCAGGCGGCTCTGTGGGGTTCAGTAGCACCTGTTCTCCCTCACCTTGAGCCTGATGAGAGTGATTCAGCTCTGGAAGACTTCCCTCAGAGTCACTGTTCACGTTAGGGCCAGTGGAGTTTGGCATCAGATATGTCAAGATGCCTTTTTTTCCTGTATTTACATACTTAATTCAACTAGCAATATATGATTGGATTTTGTTTTGCATCCTAGAAGACTTCTAAACTGAGCTGCATGTGAGGATCAGGTGAAGCCGCTCTGAACTGTGCTCACAGAGGTATAAATGTGGCATCACTCTGATTTACATGCTCCACGCAGGCTGATCCTGCCTGGACAAAGAGAGCGCCACAGTCGGGCCGTATGTTCTTTGATTTTTCCGGTGTGTTAATCACGACCTCACATCTCTGGCTTAAGAAGCAGCTTATGGTGATGCAGGCAGAGACCCTCACGCTCACTGACTCTGTTCAGAATAGAATACTAGCGTACTGCTTACTGTATAATACACTGTATATAGGCTACAGCTTACTATTTATTTTTTACTGCAAAAGAAAATATGCATGACAGTTCAGTGGTATGCAACATTGCTTGTAAGTGGTGCAAAGTTAACTAGGAAATATTAATGGCAGTTAATCTTTAATTCAGTTTTGCATATAAATGTCTTAAATTTTGGTATTCTGATAAAATAGTGGGGGGAAAAGATGTTAATGTGTTAAAGTCAAGCTGTTTACAACAGAGCACATTCCATTTGTATTGAATTCTCTCTCACAATCAGAGGCGGACAAAGTACACAACTCCATTACTTGAGTGAAAGTACAGATACTGCTGGTCAAATATTACTCCATTACAAGTGAATGTTGTAACAGACAGATTTTTACTTAATTAAAAGTACAGAAGTACTTGCTTTTAAAAGTGCTTAAGTACCAAAAGTAAATTTCCTTTTTTGTGTCAATGCACTGTTTTATTATTGTTGTATGGAATACGTGCAATAACTCTGAAGCAACTTACAATACATTCCACCTACTGAACTGACTATCTTGTAGTATCTTTGGAATAAAGAGCTTTTAGAATGTTAAAAACCTATGGGGAAAAAATAATTTAGCACCCCTACCCACCCCCACAAAAGCAGGATGGTAGTGATCTCACACAACTCTGACAGTGTGTGCACACATCTATGTGTAGCCATTCATCCACATTTGAACCGAGTGGACAGTGAAATTTGCTGTAAATACGGAGTGATAAAGAAGAAAAAAAAATCAAACCTGCTTTAAAACCCAACACAACTGTAGCTGTATAACTTTACAACAGCAACACTGCTTTAACAAAAAAGCAAAACAGCAAGACTTACTTGACATCAAAACAAAAATGTTAAAAATGCTGTCTAATCGCTCTCTTGGTACTTTGATGTCTGTGCAGTGCTGCTTCAAGTCCAACACCTAGTGTGTTTTATTAGGAGATGCACAACAGTTCTTCTGTGGCTTTATAGGTTATATTTTCACTTTTGCAAAATTTAGCAAAATCAGACAATATTAACTTCTTATTATTGAATTGTTGTAAATAAATATCACATTTGCAACTGCTGAGTGTTCAAAAAATGCTGGGAAATCACTTCATGTAGCCCTACAAGAGTGATTACTGATAAACTGTCTGAAAAAAGAAAGTCACGTTTTAGAGAAGAAAAAAATCACCCACTGACTTTCAAAGCTGCTACATAGTAACAACTTTCTACTTTGAGGACCTTGATGGAAATGTAGTCGAGTGAAAAGTACAATATTTGTCTTTCAAATGTAGTGAAGTTAAAGTCATAAGTTTCCAGAAAAAATAATACTCAAGTAAAGTACAGATACTCAAAAAGTGTACTTAAGTACAATACTCAAGTAAATGTACTTAGTTACTGTCCGCCTCTGCTCACAATGCAGCGAGTATTTCATGCATGCAGAAATTATCTAAACTGTGTATAATTATTTTCAAGTGATATTTTGAATACTCCTTTCAAAAATAGTTACTAAAGTTTCAATAAATGCCACAGTATTTTGGTTTGGGTATTTTAAAAGCATATTAAATTGATGTTTTCCAAAATTTTGATCCAATATAAGCATGAATGTGGCTTCTTTCCTCGTGTCTTTCTTATATTAGCTGTAAATCTGAACTCAATGCTCTGTTGTTTTTCCAACATTTTTTTTTTAACTATAATTACTAAACTTAAGCTATGAAATATTAAAATGAAAAGGAATACAGTAACCAAACTGCAGCTACCGAAAGCAGTGCTGAAACTCAACTGAAATGTGATGTACATTTGAAAACAAATCTGAAAATGTAAAACGTACATAGCCTTGATTAAAACTATGGTAAGTTTTTCCCAACACCAACTTATAGTGCACCTAAACAGCTGAACAAAATGCTTGTGAGTGCATTTTGCTGCTCTCTTGGATTCACTGAAGACTGATTCAGAGAAGAGCTGGTGGCCAAACTGGGCTGTATCATGAATAATTCTGCTCATCCTCTCCGCAGCACTTTGTCTTCGAGCTGCTTTAGCCACCGGCATCTTCCAGCACAATGTTTTAAGACGTGCTGCCGGGAATCTTCGCTGCCTGCTGGAATGTCTTCTCTTCCTTCTACCACTGAGTTTGCCTGCGTGTGACGGCTGGCTGATAACCAAGCCAAGAGGAATGACATTGCACAAGGACACATCTTCTTATTCATTGGCCCTGCAGCATTATCATGCATATTACACACTCTTTCTGTCTAACTGCACTGTGTGCACGTGTACTACAGCACTTTATACTTAGTTTGGTGGTGGTAATTTCTCTGGTATCAAATGCATCTGATAATAATTGCATCAATAATCTGTTGGCGTTAAAATGGAGGAGCCTTAGTTTGTGTTCAGTTACACTGAATTGAATTAGTGTTCATCCACGACACAATCACATTTATATTCAAAATATTTAAAAGATATATCTTTCAATTGGAAGCTCAAACATGAATATTTCATTAAATTTCAGTATAAGTCTGTGATGTAAAGATGCTCTGAGAGGAAAGGAATGACATTGGTTCATATGAAGGCAGCATGCATTGCGTTTTTCCAGATTTTTGCTTTTGTTTTTCCTTTGCCTTTTCCTTTCTCTCGCTTTGACAGCTATCTTACGATGTCGTTTCCTTTTCTTCCAATCAGGTCAAGCCCCAGAGGAGCAGCGTGTCTTTCTGATGGTAGCAGTCAAGCCTCTCATCCGCACTGAAGGATGAAGGGGGGTAGGATGGATTAACAGGAACCAGAGTTGTCAGCACAAGTAGAACAGGCATGCAGCTTTGAAAGTGGATGATGTTGGGCAATTCTGCCCAATTACTCAGTTTTAGATTTTATACATTTAAATGCACTAAACTGTTATTAAAGTGCACCATCATGGGTAAAATTAAATGTGACTAAAGATTTCCACATAATTCAAACACTTGTCATTCACATAGTTCTGCACATGCTTTTTGATTATTTGACCTAATGTGCTTTCTAACACAGCTTACCATGTTTAAATCTATTCTGCAGACATTTTTATGTTTCCCCCACAAAAAAAAAAAAAAAAAAGCCACTAAATATCAGTCATGTTCTAATACAAAAGCAAGTTGAGGGCGTGTAGTGCTATCACTGTAAGGGATGAAGAGATGACGCATGGATCCTGGATAATCTTTATTTAATGATCAGCACAAATCTTGAGCAATATCTGAAATTTGTCCATCAGTACGCATCTTGATCTCTCTTGTGGTTTCTCAGCTTCCAGCGTCTGGAGGTGTGCTGCTGTCCAGGGTGCTGAAGGTCTTTCCACCAACCCAAACCCACTCTAACTCTAGGCATCGGACTGATCTCTGTGGACTCTGGAGAAGCGTATTCATTTCTCAGAAGTTATCTGTATTACCGTAAATTCATACCAAGAATCATCAACACCAAATTAGTGGTATCACTAGGATGGTTTTGGAGTACAACACATCATCCTCATCATTTGATGACAGTTTGATGCCATTCGTGATTAGTTCTTACTCAACAGCACTAATTTTATCAACTTGGTACTTTGTAAATGTGACTTTATTTCCAGGTGGTCTGGTGCACTTTGACCCCTGGAAGTTGCATAAGGCTAGCCAGTCAGATATAATTTTTTTGTGAAATATGCATCAGAGAAGTGAACAGGCTGTGGGTGGTTTGTGGGCCGAAGGGACTAGATGGGTGTCAGGTGCTGGATGGCATAATCAAACAATATTCTCACATTCCCAGGCAGACCTTGCAGGCAAACCACCAACTCCAGTCAAATCCAGTGAGTGGCAGAGAACAGTTTAGCTGTGTATTACGTTTGCAGAAAGTTTTTCCCTTGTCAGTCAAGGGTGACTAGCTGATGATGAGAATCTGTTTCCAATGATTCAGGAACATTCTCACCACATCTGTTTTCTGCAGGATGGAATAGTCTGTTAAATTAAAATGTATTCTGGATGAAATTAACAGTATAGTTCTTCATAAGTCATCTCACTTTAGTAGTTGCAGAGGTGGTTGCCATTATTTAGTGAACAAGCACCTTTAAAGAGAGAGTTTACCCTTGAGTTAAAATTGTCATTTGCTCATATGATGAACACGTTGCCAAATGTTTGGTATCAGTAATGACATGTGAGAACCAATGACATTTGATGAACCAGTGATATCAGAAACCTGCTATATTACATCTCATTGGTTATTGTGTATTTTTTCTTTAACGTCAAACCTGGTGGGATGTGTTAGGATGTCACTGCAAATGAGCATGATTATAAAAGAGAACTGCAACAGAAGGGAAGATTTTCATTGTGAAATTTGTCTTTCTGGCACAAAGCTATCGTGTAGTTTTTTTAGACAAAAGAAAATGGCACATAAGTTGTATGGGCTGATTTTTGTGGTACTTTTATGGTGCTTTTTTGGTCGATAGCCCCAGTCGTCATTATGGAAACAAGCTCTCTGAATATTCTACAGTATATTTTACTGGTTTTCCTTTATAATATCCCTGTATTGCCCTCTCCTGAGTTGCAAAACCTCTCAAAGCTGGACTTGCCAGAATCCAGGTCTGGGGAGCAGGCAGATTTTCTACACCAATATCAATTGGCCATTCCCACTGCCAGAGCTTGGCGAGTGATTCCCTGGATGAAGGTGGCGTGGAGCGAGCCAGAGGAGAGCAGCAGGCCTGATTGTGTTCTCCTGCTCACCTGTGTTCACCTGACCCTGTTTTGGCCAGTTTCCTTCCATTCTGCTGAACGTCATCTAGCTTGTCAAGCATTACATTTTAAACTTTTCAACTCAAGAGATCTGTTCCAAAACCTACCGGCTGTCTATGTAAGAAGCATTTTTAAGATGCACTTCTTATGTTTCAAAAGATAAAAAGCTTGAAGATGGCTAAGATGGGTGGAAAATCCAATTTGGGAAACTTTTATTTTTGCAAGGGTTAAAACGGATTCTGTTTGTTCAGTACCTGATGTATGACTGAAGATAGTTCAGTAGGCAAAATACATTGAAATCAACTGTGAGTTGAGTCTTCTGTGTACCTGTGGAGTGCTATTTGTATGATGCACTATTTTATTATGAGTTGCTGTTTGTGGATTGCCAAATTAGTGACTCAAGAGGTTCCATGACAATCACGATGCTGCATTAAAAGGCAGCTTCCTGTGTAGGCGGTAAAGGCAGGTCACCAGGTTTTGGAACAGAGCCATTGTTGATCTGTTTCAAATGACCTGCAGATAAGCTCACTACACACTTGGCAACATTACAGATGAGAAACAAGCTCTGTGTGTTTAATTAATTATGAGAAGGCAGATGGGCCAAGAATCACATATCTGACCGAGTCAGAAGACCTGATAGGATCAGATCTGCTTTAATATCTCATGTACCTTGTTCTAGTTTAACATAAGAGTCCATTCTTTCAATGCAATGTGCTTTGCATTGCAACTTTTTACCTTCTCTTTCCAGTGTGAAGAATAAACTGGAAGTGATATGAGTTGTGATTTTTAACTCAATTTGATTGGACTTCCAAAAGTAAGTTGCTGTAATTTTACACAACAGCAAATTAAAACTATTTTTTTTTAAATAACCAGGCACCACTCAGTTAATTATGATTTTAATGTTTCACTGATTATTTTTCTAAAAATAGGAACTGAAGTATCCAGTATATGTGTGCAGTATGGAGTACATCGATTCCTCACACAGCCCCTGTGTCTCTTGTTTTCCTCAGGCCATGTGTCTTATTAATGATGGAGGCGGAAAGAAGCCACACTTTTCATTAACCTTCAGGATTCATAATTCACAAGCCCATGTTCTTCCTGCCTTCCTTTAATGTTCTTCTCTGCCAGCCGTCACAGATACTGATGTCTTCCTGTAACTGTTGCTTATTAAAGTAGCCAATCAGTGTTTACATGATGTCATTCTCCCGCAGCTCCAGCGTGATAAGTCACATGGCATTTACAGCTCAAAGTTTTCTGGTCCCATCATGTGCCAAGATGGACTTCTGCAGTTCCTGCGGCAGCTGAGCAACTGCCATTGAGATGAATGGGACTGATAATGGATTCTTTCCCCAAGTATTATTGATGACACAAGGGTGAGTACATAATGATGGTATTTGCATTTTTGCATTTTTAAGTCAAAGACAGTACAATGCAGAAAAGACAAAGATACAAGACTGTGTACTTTTTGAGGTAATGAGCTGCGTAATAATGCCACAAAGCATTATCAGTAACAGTAATACTGAACTTACCAGTGTCTGTATAGATAATTATTTTATTGTGTTATTTATTAATTTATTTTTATAAGTGCATAAGTTGCTTGAGAGGGTAGGAAGGCTGATCTGATGTGGTTCATAATGCTCTATAGTGGGTCAGTATTTTTCCTGTGCTTCCATAGTAAATTTTCTGATTGGTTTTGAGGGTTGTGGGTAATGTAGCTTGTCTTTGGCCTGTGTTGAAGGGTTTATATATTATCCCTATAAATCCGTTTCTCTGTGGAGAAGATGAATAGTATGTCTTCTTCCAGAACACTACTGTTGCTCTCTGACACACAGTATGCTAGGAAATATATACTGCAGAGAAACTCAGAAAGTTTGTCACAGACACTGGTAATAGATGAGGAGGATCTCACAGTAACACTGCACTCCGTATGAACCTGAAAACTTTATTCAACACTCGGATCCTTCTTCACTTTGAGTTTTTCATTGTATAACATTAATCAGTGTTGACTCCTGAAGCTTTTCAAAGCAGCATCATGTAGAGGTTCCAGTTCAGTCTGTAGTTTCTGAAGGTCACTCTAAAGAGCATTGCACTTGAGGAAGAGATGAACAGCATGGTATTGCGAAGAAATCTAATCTTGTTAGAAAGTTGGCAGTGTCTGCAAAAAGGTATTGGAATTGGAATTTAAGCTTTAAATCATTAATAAAGCCACACCAAGTCATTTTTCTTTTCAACAAATGGTTTGTGAAAGGAGGTGCTTAATCTTGCACTTTTGTTCATTCAACTTGGGAGGTGAAAACCTATTTTATTTTCTGTATATTTGATGAGGTTGATGATTTTTGCAGCAGTGTTACCAAACGTGTGCATGTATCAACAGTTTAAAATGTTTGAATGTGTGATTTCATTATTTTCTAGCAATAAACATAACTGATTGGGTTGCAAAGTTTACAGTTAGAGTAGCTGTGAGGCAAGCTAGTTTAAGACCAAACATTGGTTTTTCAACTAATTGCATTTCAGTTGAACTGATTATGTCTAAATTGTGATGATTTTGACACGTTATTATTTTACTCATAAAGGATACATTGAATAGGCAACTCCAGACTAAAGGCCTGTTCACACCAAGAGCGATAACTATAATATAAACAATAAATATAAAATATATTACTATATTTGCATCCACACCAGCCAACGATAACTGTCTGTTTATTTTAAGCGCACGCTCCTCTGCTACTTCTCTGCCACATTCTCGAGCTCATCACAGCAGGTTTGATTCTGATTGGCTATGTTTTTATCATTCATCAGCTAGAAAAAAATCATTCTGTAAGTGATTCCAACGATATTGTCTCTATCGTTATAGATGTGGTGTGTACTCTGCTATTTTTTAATACTGAGATTGATTTTTAGAACTATATCTATATCGTCATCGTCATTCTTTGTAACTCTTTCTTTATACCCTTCATGCTGAAGTTTTGTTAGATTTTTTTTTGATAAATCTGTATATATAGTTTAATTTATTAATAGATTTGTACTATTGTTCACTTGCTTTTCATCAGAAATATAGCCTTTGTAGCTGGCGTGGTGCTGAATAATAAAGATACAGTTACTGGACACAAGACTAAATATAGGTTGGGAGGGTTTTTGTGTGTGTGTTGTCATGTTTAAAGCTCGGTACTTTTTATACTGTTATTGTTTTTTTATTAAATAATAGTTAATTTAACATTGAATGGTTCTTGCTCCAAGGAACACAAGATTTGTGCTTTTATTGCCTTAATGGGACACTGATTTGTACCCCATTCATGTAAAGTGTCACTGTGTTTTCCTTTATCCATTCTGAATTTTTCTTTAACCGTATTGTGCATTTTCTCGTTCTCTCCTGCTGCAGAATAACACACTTCAGTAGCCCTTCAGAAAGCTGTCAGACTCCACCCTGGTGCTGCATCCTTCTGATCTAAAGCGAGAGAGACGGCATGGAATGTCTTGGTCTCCATGGTAACGTGTTTCTGCTGTATATACAGCGTTTTAAGCGAACGCAGCAAGAAAGACATAAAAGACTGTTTATTCTGTATTATCATCATATGCCTAGTAAATAAGAGAAACATCCACATAAATATTACTGCATGCATTTGAATTTGAATCACAGTCTAGTTTTCTCTTTATAGATTTGTGTCTCTCATCTCTTTGTGAGCATCAGAGGTCTGTTTGTCAAAGTCCATCCTCCTCCATCTTTTATACTCTTGAACCGGATGGATGTTGATTCAATGCGAGCGTCTCTCTGAGTCTCTCGCTGTGTTCCTCTGGTGCGCCCGCTGTCACATCGAACAGGCCCAGCAGGTCCGTCGCGCCCCATTTCTCTGGGTTTGCTCCACAGATGTTTCTGGGTCAATAACCTGACCATGTTTAACATGACCGTACACTCGCTTTCATCACGTGTTGCTGTGCAAACACCCTCCTGTCTGTGTTGATTCATCATGGATCACATTTTTGTCTTTCTGTCTATTTATCTTAATGTAGTATTCATTTAGGAACAAGCTGAAATAATGACTACACTGAAAAACATTGCTTCTCAGTGACTTTGATTCTGACTTGTTTTGCAATGAAAATATTGAAGATATTAAGGTTGAAATATTATATTAAGAGAATATATACTGAATATTATCTTTCAAGCATCGAGTTGTTTACATTGAGATTTTTATTTTTATTTCTGAAGCCTGTAGCTGAGAGTAGCGGAGAATGATTTTAATGTACTCCTAATAACACACTTTAGTCTTTCTCTGCATCACTCTAAACTCACACACACACACACAAAGAGAGAGAGAGAACATCTAATGTGCTTCATCTATTTTATACAAGAACATTTTTGATTGAATTTTGCGTCTTTTAGAAACTCATTGCAAATTACATACATTTGCAACCAATTTTCTTTCTTGAAACTCTTTTCTTCCCCAGAGGCTCTATTGTGTGTTTGCTAGACCTCGAAGATAATTACAGGTTATACCATAAGAAAGAATATTCCACAAATGTTCGTTTTAGGCCTTTCAGAATGAGCTTTATTCAGCTTCAGAGTTAGTTCAGTGCATACAATGAAAATAAATGCTGACTGACTCGGCAAAGCTCTAAAGAGCACCAAACGAGAGCGCTATATCATAGTTCATTTTATTCAAGCACTGTATTCCAGATTATATAACATCATACCATAATGTTACGAGACTCAGGAGCCCATTGTGTTCAGCACAGATTATATGTTGGAATATAGTGCTGGAGTGGACTCTTTTATGACAATTGTAATGTGCTTTTTTGACAGCATCTGTCCACATTCACGTTCTGTTCTTGGAAAACAGCAGCATGAACCTTCTATTAAACGTCTCCTTTCGCGTTCCACGCAAGAAAGAAAGTCCTGCGGGTTTGGACCGACATGAAGGTCCGTAAGTAATGACAGTTTTCTTTTTTTGGTTGAACTAACCTTTTATAAGCGATGGAAAAACTATTTTCATACCTGGAGAATAACTCATGCCACAGTCGATAATAGAGCTTAAATAATAGATTACAGCCATATATATATAATGTATGATGAACGCTAATGACTGAGCTTCATGAGGCACTTTGTCATGACATACACTGCTATATGATCATTACATTTGCTACATTTTTTCTCAAGTGAAGCATTTATAATGCTTCTGCATAGTGGTTTCTGTTCAGTATCAACAGTGCAATATTTTGGACATATTCCAGCTCTTTGTGAGAACTTGAAGTAGTTTTATAGTGGTATTTAAAGATAAAGCCATTGGAGCTAACAAACACTGTGTAAATGATCTCTTTTATTACCCCTCTGGGCTACAAAAGAGATTTTTACTGAGATTGGAAGCAAGTAATGTATAAAAGTGAAAAACGCTAAAATATCTCCAATAATTAAGTTGAATTATAATGTTTTGAATTCTTACCACACCATAAAATAACTGAAGAGCAACAGGTCAATTAAATATTCAAAGTTTCAGAAGAGATTTCAATAGTGACATAAATCTTAGACTGCAGTTACACTGCAAGGCCTCATGCTTACATCTGATGTTTTATCATTTAAAGCATAACTGAAAGTAGTAACCAGCTGGTATTTGGCTATTTTGAAATAAGCACAATTAACTGTTCCTGCTTTAGTTTTTCTTCCTCTCGGTTCCAAATTATCTCGGTTCCAAGAATTATTTGTTTTCAAGCCCTCGTTTTGCACAATATTTTCATTCATTTGCTCATTTCTACAATTTTGTGTACATCTCTGTTGGTATCTTTGAATTCTAACAGTATTGTAAAAGCATTTTATCATCATCTTAGTTTCTAGATACTGATAACTGGTATCTGCTTCAGCTGTAATAGTGGTCCATCACCAGTCAGATGATGCACCGGATTTAGAGCCACTTTTGAAAATGTCCCAAATCAGATGGAAAAAATCCAAATTTCATATGTGTTTTTGCCACCAGCATGCAACAAGATACATGCCAGATATCTGTGAACAAAATCATTATTGGTTGACAGTATAAATGCGGCCTAAGTTTCTCGAACTATAAAAGCGCAATATCATAGCAATAATTCCTTCCTTTGGGATTTACAGCTATTTGTAAGTCTGCGGCTACTATGGCATTTGATTATTTGCTGCTACTGTTACACGCACTGTTCTCCGTCAGCATCACAGGGCTCTGATGCTGGAGACGGTTCATCTGCAGGCAGGAGAGGAGCGTGTCAGCAGATGGTGAACAGCATCAAAAGACCCGCTGGGCTGCACTGCTGTCATCAGAGATCAGAGGCCGCGACACTGACCGAACGGCATAAGTGAAGAGCATGAGGAGTCAAACAAAGCTCGTTTTCCGAGACGTGCAGATGGAGGGGTCAGAATCTGGCATAGACGGCTTGAAAACATGGACCCGACCATCAAATAGAGATTTTGTTCCATGACACCAAGCAAACTGTAAGTCAGTTGCCTTGATATATTTGTGACATCTGCAGATCTCAGACCAGTGAAATATTGTTGGAATGAGGTCGAACAGGAGTGTTCCTCTTAAAGGGTTACTCCAACCCAAAATGAACATTTTGTCAACTAATCACCCCCATGTCGTTCCAAACCCGTAAAAGCTTTGGAACACAATTTAAGACAGTGTTATTTACTTGGCAGTCAATGGGACAGTCACGAGCCTCCCGGTTTTCACCCAAAATGTCTTAAACTGTGTTCCCGAAGACAAATGAAGCTTTTACGGGTTTGGAACGACATGGGGGTAAGTGATTAATGACAAAATTTTCATATTGGGGTGGAGTAACCCTTTAATCTGTTATCAAAATGTAATAACCTGCTCCATCGCTGAAATAGGTTACCTTTGCACTGACGTCATCAAGTCCTCTTATTTTGTATGTACCCACTTTCTTATGATCCAATCAATTCATAATTCATTAAATGAAGCTGTCCTGCTGTCCATTTTCTCATTAAATATTCTGTTCCATTCTGAAATAAGTCAGATTGCATATTGTATTGTCAACTGCGTTTCTCATGCTTTCAGAAGAACCCATCATGTAAATAGTATGGTACTTTTGTGACTTTGGCAATAACTTTAATTGGTGGGAATCTGGAACTTTTGCTGAAAAAAAAAAAAATCCACAATTTACACTAACTTCTTTACATTAGCTTTACACTAGACTTCATTATCACTCAGGTCATATTTGCACTTTTTGGCCTTGTAATATTTTTCTTTTTTAGCATTCAGACTGAAACATATTTAAATTAGAGTAGTATGTGTTAATACTGATATGTGACCCTGGACCACAAAACCAGTCGTATGTGATTTTTGAAATTGCTGAATAAATAATCTTTCCATTGATGTATGGTTTGTTAGGATCAGACAATATTTGGCTGAGATACAACTATTTGAAAATCTGGAATCTGAGGGTGCAAAAAAATCAAAATATTGAGAAAATCACCTTTAAAGTTGTCCAAATAAAGTTCTTAGCAATGCATATTACTAATCAAAAATGAAGTTTTGATATATTTGCGGTAAGAATTTTACAAAATATCTTCATGGAACATGATCTTTACTTAATATCCTAATGATTTTTGGCAATGTATTTTTGGCTATTGCTACAAATATACACCAGCGACTTAAGACTGGTTTTGTGGTCCAGGGTCACATATATCATACTGACTAAATACTGGTTTTCTTGCAGGGCTTATAACTCGCTGCCTAATTTAGCATTTGACATTTTTGCACTTATTCTAGACATTTGTCGATTAAGAATATCATAGCTGACATTTAGCTCACACTTGAATATGAATATTGAAACCATCACTTCAGAGATATCTGAACCACTACTGCAACAAAACTGACTCAAGATCTCATGTAGTCAGACTTCTAATGATCAGAGTAAAGTTTTGTCCACATTGTAGTTTATTCAGGCCAAGAACCGTCCAGACTGTCTGTTCTTTAGACTGTCTGTTCATCATGAAATGCATCCAGTCATGGTTTTTGTTTTTATGTGCCATTAAGAGGCAGGTTTATCTAAAATGCATCATGCCACAATAATAGACAGAAAAAGTCGATTTAAATAATGAAACAATGGCACAGAAAACACTTGAAATCTATGTAGACAGTAGTCAGGATTTGATTCTCTCCAAAAGTACTGTACTTATTTCAATTCAGTAAAGAGGATTTTGTTTCTTGGCAGACTTATAGAAAACCCTGCGTGCATCCCGGAAGTCGCATAAATCCAACCAATCAGATGAGAGCTTGCCAGATCAAGTAAGTGCTTTGCACTTTTTGTGTGCAGTATGCATTGGATGGTCAGTGAACAGACTGTGCATTTGAGACAGAGACAATAAGACACTTTATAGATATTATCTATTGTCTGTGGAGGGATTATGGTAAAGTGGGGGAAATGATTGTGTGAAAAGCATGAAGTGTTGATATAGTAGGATTATCTTGTGTTTGGTGAAGTTCTCTCACATGCAGCATTTGAATTTTCATTTATTGACTCTAAGCCACATCTGGACAGTTGTTTAGTCACCACACAGATCCTGTCAATCCTGTTCAATCTGAACTGTCATAAAAATCATGAACTCTAAAACTATTTAATGCAGACCTGCTATGTTTTCCATTCTGTCAGATCTTGACATACATTCATCCGAATTGTTTCAACAATGCTCTTTTGGGATTGAGACTTAAGACAAGCTTGCAAAGTTTTTCTGTTGTTGTGTGTATATATAAATAATACAAGTGCATTTTGTACACATAAATATATATTACTCTCTCACATACACAACTTTCATGTACACACATGCAGACAAGATGTTGAGCAGAGCTTTCTAGTTCTCAAGGTGCTCAACTGTGAGCACGTCAAAACACATAATGAAAGGAGACAGATTGAGGTCATTTTGACTCTCTCTTTGTTTTAAAGGGTTTGAGGGAAGTAATAGACACACTGAAGCATGAAAAAATCAGTATGACTAACAGAAAGAGAGTGACAAGATTTGTGTGTGTTTGAGAAGAACGGGACTGGGACGTGTTTGTGTGCGTCTTGGCAGTGAATGTATTCTTGTGTTCACTGGGGAGAACATGCAAACACACTTAGATCTGTTATAACACACATTTTATGTTATTATTCCTCTCTTTTTCCTCCTCATGCCAAAAGAAGAAAAATCAAGCATAACACTTTTCTGTTCTGTCACACGTTTTGGAAAAATGTCCACATATTTCTCACAGTATCCAATGTTGTTTTTTAACGGCCCCTTATGTGAGAACTGTGCTGGAGAAAAATCATGTTCTTCATCAGTATTTTTTTCTTAACAATGCTTCATTTGTGAATGTTAGTACATTAATTTCAAGAGTTAATGTAATTGAGTAATGCTTGGTATACAAAGTGTTAACTACATTAGTAAACACAAACAATGAAAATACTTCTACAGCATTTTATAATCCTAATGTTAATCTCAACATTTAATTGTACATTTTTGTATCTGTTACTTAATACACTGTGAATTAACAGGAACAATTCTATTTATATTAACTAAGATTATGTGCTCTAAAAATACATTGCTTATTGTTAGTTCATGTTAATTAACGCAGTAATTAATGTTAATAAATGACACCTTATTGTAAAGTGTTTCCAAGTGTCTAAACATCCTTTAAGATAATCTTTGCAATGTATCTTGTATATTTTAATGTTTTGTTTGCTTTCTTGTTTTAACCATAAATCTATTATTTATCATCATCTGTGCAGACATGATTTATGGATGTAGTTCAAGGGGACTGAATCAAAGAGGTTCGAATGAGTTCAAGTGTTGTGAACTGAAGGGTCACTTGTCACATCTGAGACACTTTTTCCCCGGATCGACTGACATTTCACTAATTGCAGCTCATCCTCCCCGGAGCATGCTGGGATTGAGGGGTGCAGCGGTGATGAGGCAAAATTTAAATCCAGGTCTTGGGAGGGAGGAAAACTCCCTGCGACTTTTTGCTGTCTAATCTTCAACTATCAGTTCAGAAACTCCTAAACACAAATGCAGAAGTGAATAGAGTTCATTGCAGTTGCACAGTTCTGTTGTGGCAGTAACTCAAGGGGGTGATGGGGTACAGTAGTGTTAATATCAGGTAGCTGCTATAAACATTTGTTTGACAGTAGAAATTAAATCTCAAACTGACAGAATGAACATTTTAGTTATGAATAATTAATTTACCATTTTTTCCCACCAACAGTCGAACTGTGCTCACAGGATATTGTAGGAAACATCTCAAGGACGTCTACGCTGGCTTCAAAAGCCATATAGATGAAGACATCTCAGTAGACAAGATGTGCACAAATAAATTGAAGCTTTATCTCCATAATTGTCTGAAAATGCTGCATTTCTTCAGATATAGCAGGTATGTTTCATTTTCTACTTTTTACTTGACCAAGTTCAGCCTCCAACTCTCTCCAATTTTTTCTGCAGTTCTCTCTCTCTCTCTCTGTCTCTCTCTCTCTTTCTCGCTGTTTGTCTGTCACATTCGATCTGCGTTTGCACAGATGGAGGGGTTTGGGGTCCAGACTGCTGCTTTACTCAGTCGGTTAACATCGACTGTTCCTCCCTGACAGCGTGTCAATACTCACCAATTTACAAGCACATTAAAAATCGACCCCAGATAAAAGGCAATTTCTGCTGTTCTGCTAGAAATACATTTGAGCAGAGAAAGAAACAGAAAAAGAGGCGAAATGCCTTGAGGGAAGCGGGGACAACTAGTGAAATTACAGCCTTGCTTTTGTGTCTTTAAAAGAAAGGAGATTTTTTTTTTTTTTTGTAAGCTAGCACCAACTGTTTTGTTTGACAAACAGATGCAGAACATGGAGGGATAAACAAAGTCCTTTCTCATTTGTGTGAGCTGACTGAGCATCACTGCTGATCCAAAAGATCTCTATGGCTCCAAAACCTAGTGAGCTGCCTATGTAGGCAACATTTTTACATTTACGTTTATGCATTTCACAGACACTTTTATCTAAAGTGACTGACACAATGCATTCAAAGTACACATTTTATCAGTTCTGGCTTGCTCTGGGAATTAAACCCATGAACTTTAGTAGCGCCAAGCTCTATTATTTGCGCTACAGGAAAGTAGGATTTTAAGGCATCACAGTTGCATTGGTGAGGTGCACTGCTTAATTATGGCTCGAGCACCGATGGTGTGAGGACCCTATTAGAATTGCTCAGTTTCTTCTTCTCCAAAATGAATCGCATTTTTGAGGGCCTAAATATGCTCGAAAACTCATGAAACTTTGCACACGTGCCAGAAGTGGCAAAAATTTACATCTGATATGGGTTTCAGAAGTGAGTGTGGCAAAATAGCTCAATAGCGC
This sequence comes from Tor tambroides, assembly GCA_021397915.2. Taxonomy (NCBI): domain Eukaryota; kingdom Metazoa; phylum Chordata; class Actinopteri; order Cypriniformes; family Cyprinidae; genus Tor; species Tor tambroides. The sequence continues at coordinate 18,184 of JAFVLL020018309.1, read as the reverse complement.
CACCTATAAAATTTCAAAGAAGTGCCCCTCAAGCTTTGTTTCACATACATGTACAAAGTTCGGTAGACACCTGTAACACATCAATACCTACAAAAAAAGACCCCGGTACAAAGTCCGAAACCCAACAGGACGTCTGTTATTTGAATTTTCTCAGCAGGTTTTGTGCCGTTTTTGCCATTTTCAGGCATTGTATTTTAAACAAACTCCTCCTAGATATTTAAACAGATCAACACCAAATTTGGTCAGTGTAATCTAAAGCCTTTTGTGACGTTAAAATGCGAAGGTCTTGAGTTTTCGTTGAAAGGCGTCTGTGGCGGCCTGACAAACATTGGCACGTATAAATGATTTTGACATACTCCTCCTATACTAACCACTTTAAATGCATATTGCTCACCGTTCGCTGTTTTCCTAAAGCCACCGGGGGCGGTGAGCCCTGGTGTGAGAGCCCTTTCAATGCTGCTTGCAGCTTTAATTATGATTACAATACCTTCTTGTGGCCAAAGCATTGCATTCATTATTAATTCAGTAATAAAAATATTTACCCAAAATATTTGTGCATTATTTTTGTTGGAATGTATACATCATGGTTATTTAACCAAAGCTCTAACTAAAATAATATATATGTATATGTATATATGTCTGTGTGTGTGTGTCTATGTGTGTGTGTGTGTGTGTATATATATATATATATATATATATATATATATTATATTATATATACTTATCTTTTTCAGCTAGTTGCCACGGCATCCTTTCTCATTTCCATTTAGTTTAACTTGATGAAAATAAAATTAAAACCGAAATAAGTTGTTAAAACCTAATTAATTAAAAACACTAATTAAAATTACAGAAACAGACAACACAATTATTTTAAATATAATTCAGCAAGTGGCATACAGTTATCATCTTAATACCAATTTTTTATTTTATTTTATTTATTTAGTTCAAATATTTCAAAACTCTTTAAAATGTCTTTTAGATCATTTGAATTTGGTTCATTTTTCACACCATAAATGATTTGGTCAAGTTGAGTGCATTGCAGTGTGCTCTGGTTATGTACTGCATATTTTGGCAATGTAGTAAGTAGGTCATCCGGGCATTTCATGTAGAAAATCGGCATACTGTGCACTGTATACATAATGCATACTGCAAAAATAAAGAGTCAAGTAAATCTCAAGACCTCCCAATACCCAGCTGTCACCTTCATATGTGGCCTTCAGGACGCCTGAGAGGAAATCAGTGTTTTGCGTGACCTCAATATTGCCTTTAGAAGGAGATGAGAGAACGTCTTCTGTGATGATTTATTGATCTGAATTTATATAATGAATTTTATATCTCTATCAATATGTTTATAATGATTAATTCATTTACAACCATGTTAATTATGCATGCGTCATGGGGGAAGGGTCTTGTCGTTAGGGGCAACGTTTCTGAATGGATTTGCAATGATCAGATGTGTTGGGGTTTGAGGAGTCTCTAAAGTCTGTGTGTGTGTGTGTGATGATTAATTTATGGCTCCTGAACCCTTGAGACCTCAGCTAGAGAGAGCAGACGAGTCTTAGTCAAATAAAGAACAACTCTGAAAGATGAAATTCTCCTCAAGAAAGAACAAATAGCAGCAGGACAGTGGTATGTGTCTCTGTGTTGGTGGATTTTCAGTTATTCAGTGATTTGTTTTCCATGAAAGCCATATTCTACATAACGTTATTTCCCTGTTTTATTTTATTAGACCACTCATAGTACCATGGTTTCTCTGAAGCATTTTGAAGTATTTTGTAAATAACTTGTTCATGGTTCATTCAGTAGCATGTTACTAATAAAACAGTAACTTTTGACTCCATTACTGTACTTATATGTGCTCTCATTTTATGCATTTCTTTTTTCCATTCTTTTTCTACAGGTTTCTTCCCCACATTTGTCTCAGGTTATCTTCAGGCTATGCTGGCCAAAAGCTAATAAAAGCTTTTTGATGTACCAAACCGTTCACATGTAATGCATCAATGAATTCAACATGAAGACTCCAGACCGGATCTGAGGTTGTAATTCAGTAATGCTTGGTATATTGATACAAAATTTCTTCTGATGGCAAATCAATTTGGCTCCACCTATTGGTCAAAAGTCATAAGCATTTGTATATCTGCTAGGAGGCTTATTTTGGGATGTCCTATTAAATTTACTTGTAATGTTTATGACACTGGAGTGCCTTGCACTGTAATTGCTGATTGCAGCAATATAATTCTGATTTGTTCTGATTGGCTACCAGCCAGATCACTCTCATCTACCTCTCTCTCCATTCGGTCTCTCTCTTTTTTTCTGTCTGTGTGCATCGTTCATCATGCATCATGTCCTGTTTCATATGTTACGTCCTGCAGATGTTTGTAGAAAGAGAGGCAGAGTAAATGGGTTGGACATCTGTCAGTGGTATGGATGCCCTTTTGTTATTACTAATGTAGTACCATCAATCTCATGCACTCTAGTTTCATTCCTCTAATTCACCAATGTCACATTTCAAATGTTTAGTTATTTTTAAGACAAAAATACTGGTCAAGAATCTTTTTTGTTTTTTGTCTTTGCAGTGCATGTTAGAAAGAAAGCCATATGGCTTTGGAACAACATCAGAGGAAATGATGATGTAAATGTGGACGGTGTTGATGTTCATCTGTGTCATGTCAGAAATCTGCAGAAGTTCAGAGCGAGTCTTTTCTGCAATTTAGTTTCAGTAAATGCTCTTTTTAATAGGAAGCTTTAACTTTTTAAGTAGGACACTGAACTCCTTTATCTGAAAATATCAAGGACAAATGTATTCTTTGTGATATGAGTGCTTTAAAGTTAAACAGCTATACATAGTTTTATTGAGTAGAGCAGTGTCCTCATATTATAACCTCACTATGTGGCTGTGTGTGTGTGTGTGTGTGTGTGTGTGTGTTAAAGCAGGTTAAAGCGTTCTGAGTGTGTGTGTTTGAAAGAGATAACTTTGACAGCTTAAGGTCATGTGGAAGGGCAGCGCACATCAGAAGATGAAATGCCTTTGATCACAGTACAAGGCAAAGAATATTCAGACTCAGCAGTGTGTGTGTTTCAGTATGTATGGTTTATGAAGACACAAATGTGTATAATGACATGGGTACTACAATGAAAACATTGTTTATGAGGTTTACACTTCCTGTGTCTCTGTAAACTATGGACAGATGATGCATAGATGTATATAGATGGCTGGAATTATGGATAGATACAAGTATATATATATATATATAGAGAGAGAGAGAGAGAGAGATAGATAGACAGATTTATTTTGAAAATCTAAAAATGCCTGTAGTTTTGTGTGAGAGGTAGGTTTAGGGGTAGGGTTAGGGTAAGAAGAAAGAAAATACGTCATTATGCCTATGGAGAGTCCCTGTAAACCATATATGCAAGTGTGTGTGTGTGTGTGTGTGTGTGTGTGTGTAAGAGGAAGCACTCTTGATCTGAATTTCTGGACATGTGAATTGCAACATAAGCATGTGTTTGTAAAATGAAAATTTCTTAATATATTTTCAAAATATTAAAAAAATATTATCAGCGCTGAAAACAGTTTTTGCTGCTTAATATTTTTGTGGAGAGTGTAATTTTTTTTAACCATTATTAATAATTGAGCACATTGAGTAAATTACATTTGAAATTTTTTAAAGTGTTTAAAATGAGTTATTTTATATTGTAATATTTCACAATATTCCTGTTTTACTGTATTTATGATTAAATAAATGCATCCTTATTAATATCTTTATAGTGCAGCCTTTTATTTATATGAACATTATATAAAAAGATAGAGAAACATCTTTTCAGATTCAACTGCTTTTATTTGCAGCAAAATTCTTAACGTAAGTTCAACAACTGAGACATAAACTGAAAAGGTTTCACAGACATCTGATGAACAGAAATGATGACAATGAGTGCATGAGATCAAAAGGGGGTTAATAGTCATAGTGAATATCTTGTATTTCCACCAGCTGCTTTACTGCAGTGCATCTCTTCCTCGTGTATTGCACCAGTTTTGCCTGTTGTTGCTGAGAGATGTTACTTCTCTCTTCTACCAAGACTCTCAAGTTCTCAAACACATCTGCTGGAAATGTGGTTGCATGTGGTTTACCACTGCAAGGGCATTCAGCTGTCTGTTTTCTGATGTTTTTCAGAGTCGGTAGAAAGTTCTCTTTACTGTCATAAGTTCAGAGGTGTAAAGTATTTGAGTAAATGTTATTATTACTGTACTTGAGTATCTTTTTGGATGCTCTGTAGTTTTACAACCTCTGAGTATCAAAGATATTAGCAACTTTTACTCTCTCCTTCACTACATTTTTGAATGAGAGTCTGTGCTCTTTTCTCCACTACATTTGTAATGAGAGTTGCAGTTACACACTACATTTTGCATAGCACCTAGATTTTTCTGCAGCAGTTTATTTCTGCTACAAAAGACATGATATCACCATCTGCAGGGAACTGAATGTACTATATCTTGTGCGTTTTGCCCTTACTTACCCAAACTTGGCATCAAGGCTACTTTACATTAATGCATGTTCCTTAACAAGTTGTTGTGAATCACAGGTGTTTTATATACGAGATGAGGACATGACTGCAGTCGGCAATGAGGCCGAAGCCAGCTCATCCAGGGCTTTGAATTTTTAATTTTACTTAACATTATTTTATCTATCTGTTTTACTGAAGAGACCTTTTTGAATGACATTGTTTTTGTTTGTTTTGTAGTCAGTTTGTAGTCCGTTTGTTCATTGGTTCTCTTGATTAGCCTCCCCAGGTGTGTCTTGTTATCTTGTTAAGCTTGTTAGCCCCCTGTGTATATACAGCCCTAGTGTTTCTTTAGTTCCTTGTGAGTTGTTGAATGTAATGGTTGTCTGTTTGCCCGTCATTCTTTTCTTTGTTCCCTGTGGTTTTTTGTTTATTGTTTGTTTTATTTTTTCCATGAAATACCTGCACATTGATCCTTGCCTCTGCCTGTTTTCCCAGCTTCTCCACAACGTTACAGTTTTTCACTAACATGTCTCTTTGACTAGTGCATCTTTGAGACAATATTTTTTACAAGTAAAATACTTAAGTACTGTTAAAAGCAGATACTCTGAGACTTACTCAAGTTGTTTTGGCATTGATGACTTGTAACTTGTAGTGAGTAATTTTCACTGTATCTGTACTTTTACTCAAGTATGGTTTTCAGGTATTCTTTATACCTCTGCGCAAATTATTATAACTGTGACCTTAATTGACCCTTGGAGCTTGATTGACAGGCAGTCTGACCAATCATAATGCAGAATTTGTCATTTTGTCCGACAAACCACACAGGAGTAGACTAACGTGGGTGGACTTAAACTTGAGTTTATTTCATGCTTTAAGTAAATATAAAAAAATGATCGGTTCACATGCCAATAAAGATCTGTACAGCTTATTTGTTTTTTACAAAATTATCCTTTTTTCTGAATTTATATAATATCTGTATGTGCCATTTCCCTTGTGATTTGCATTCACAACAAATACTGGAGTTTATACGGATCATATCCCAGAGCCTGTCCCGGTCAAAAGCTCTATAGTGTGAGTTTATTTCTTTATTCTAGAATGAGAATAAGGATTCAGTTAATCTGTAGATGGTAGAAGTGCATAGATGGTAATAACTCTTATGATTGAGATGGATTGAGAGCGGTGCAGAGAAATATTCCCCAGATACTCAGAATGGATAAAACAATAATGCGTTAACAAATATTTATGATCCGGAGCTGATGGGACACTTCATGTAGACGATAAACTAGACTTGCTCAATATATTCAGCACTCCATTCGAATGAGCAGCGATTTCTTACACAATTTACCTGACAGTGTGACAGTTTAATAGATTTATGTTTGTCCCTAGTGAATTAGATGGACTGATGTGCTTAAAAGTGCTTTAGACTTCAGGGATCTCCAATGATCAAGGTGTGGAAGTAATCTTCACAACTCTTTTATCAGTTTTCATAAGATGTCCTTGTACCCCTAGTTATAATCTGTTTGTTTACCAAACTTTCACCCAAATAATTTCACAATTGGGTAACACTTTATTTCGATAGTCCACTTTAGATATTCCACTAACAGTAAGTAACTTTGCAACTACATGTCAACTAGCAGTCATTAGAGTATTAGTAGACTGTCTGCTTAATATCTTCTAACACTTTATTTTGATGGGTCCACAACATACAACATACTGTCTATGAGAAAGTTTGCAGGTATAAGTCAACTTATTCTACTAACCCTAAACCTACCCTATCAGTCTACTCTGAGAGTTAGTTGACATTTAGTTGCAAATTAATGAGAATTAGTTGACATGTACTTACAAAGTTACTTATAGTTAGTAAAATGTCTAAAGTGGACTATCAAAATAAAGTGTAACCCACAATTACCTAATTACGTTTCTTTCCCAGACCTGTTTCCTGTGATCTCTGTGATTGTTTTGACCTATTGCTTTTAGATTATGTGGTTTTTGCTTTTGAATTATTGATTTAAAGATTTGGATCCTGCCGGTGGATTTACATGTTAGATTCAGTGACTGGATCCGTCATCAGGTTGAGTCCATTTCATTATGTTGTTGCAGCGCAACCTGAGTACAAGGTACTGTACATTATGTTTTCTATTTGAGATCATGTACAAAACAATGATTACTGATGATTTTTAAGACATTTTAGACACTCGACGACACAACGATTTGAGTTTTGCAAGCTTAATTTTTTTTCTCTGTCATTCTAAGTCACAGAAGTGGTCCAAACAGCAGCTGAACTCTTTGTCTTTTGAAATGTTCATTGATTTGCCCCCTGGGCCGAGTTCACAGTCCAGTACTCACTGAGGACCTGAGGGATGATACAGCATGTGCCTGTCTGACTGTCAGATTCAGCAACGTGTCAGATTCGCCATGGGCTGCTTTATTATTATTTTTTATTACCATGTCCACAATTTGGCAGAGGACACCAGCCCAGTTACTCGTGAATCTGTTTCGTGCTTTCCGAAGTGACTTGCACTGCATTCAATGTTTTTATCAGTTCATGCATTTACTGAGAATCGAACTCATGACCTCGGTGTTTGAGCTATGAGCATTAGTGAGATTGAGACAGGTAGAGTGTGGAAAATGAGAGAGGAAAAATGGTCAGTAATTTCAAGTTCTGAGATGAAATGTGACACTTTATTGGCCAAAAGTCTGTTCACAAACAGAAGCTGTGAGAACATTACAGTTCATTAATGCAGTGTGGACCGCCGGACAGCATCACGTCATGAACAGTTGGTGCTGAGACTCGAGCAACTGACCAGAGAAAAAGAGAATTAACGTCAATTTTGCTGTTTGTGTAGCTTCGTGTGTCTTCTGTTTTGTAGTGAAATACTGTTGATTAGTACTATGTTTTGGAGCTCTTAAATTGTTTTCTTGTTTTATTAATTATATTTAGAGTCCATTTTTGCTTAAGATTCATGTCGTGTCCTTAATTGAGATTCTTATTGTTTTGTGCTGGATAAACGCAGAATCTTCTGCAAAAATAAATGTCACCTAATAGTTACAGTTTATATTGTCCCCTCAAGTTACATCAGTGTTGTTAACTTCTTTTTTAATACTTTATAGTGTTGTTAATTACTTTTTCCATAGCTTGATTGTTGTTTAGCTACTTTTAAATTCTTCGCAGTTTGTGACTTGGCAAACTACATTTTCCACAACAGTGTTTATCTGTTATCTGTTTTATGTAGCGTATCAGCCTGATTTCTTTTCTGCATTCTCTCTATTATCTCTTCAACAATCGCACTCCTTTTCATTTAATATCTGCGTCTCTTCATCTCTGTCTAGATGGAAAGGCTTTGGATGCATATTGAAGCGTATCCGTATGGAATTGAGTGAGGAAAGCTCAGGTCAAGAGCAGGAGAAACTGCAGTTCTCAGATAACACCGTCCTGTCCTTTGGAAATAGAGCTGAAACCCTGAGGTGATTATGATTTCAGTGTGATCGTCACTGCCTGTTTGTCTATGTGAGAGTGATAAAACTCTGTGGATCTTTATATTAACTGGAGTTTTGCAACAGTGTCCTTATGGTCATGAGTTCCTTCAAATGTAATTTTAATGAGCTTTAAGAAGAAAATTAAATCATTAAGAAGAGTCTGCTGCTCGGACACATTAACATCAGGTATGATCCTCAACTCAGTCAGCTATAATTAGTCATGTCACATATGTAAGTCTTAATTATTTCAATAGATTGCAATTCACGCATCCAGAGCATGACCTTCCTCAGTGCTTACTTAATTTACCTGCTGTTCAACTAATTGCATTATTATGCTGTATATTTCCCTGTTAAAATCTAGGTATTAATTTGTCAAATGTACGTTAAGACAGGGGTGCCCAAAAAATCAACTTGATTGAGGGCCATGGAATGAAATGTTGCACACATACATACACACACAAACACACACACACACACACACACACACAGAGGTGTACATTAAGTTGTGTGCATGTGTGACTAAAATAAAAAATGTGCAGTGTAAATAAGTTCAGTCTGCTTGTTTGCGTACCGACATGGTTGACAGCTGTTAATGCACAATCTCTGTTTTAGATCGACTAACAGTGATACTTTATAAGATTTCCATTCGAACTGAAAGCATAAATCTAGGCTATGAGCTGCCGTTTTCAAAGCACAATGCATAACTGTGATATTTCATTCACTGACACACTTTAGTGTCCCGGTTCTAAACCCGGCAGCGCATAGATTTACTTGCCGACATCTACCTAACGCTGTTCGGGAAGCAGACACACTCTGCCAGTATAAATCTAGATTAAAGACCCATCTCTTTAACCTGGTTTACACATAATACTGTATCGCATTTCTATAATTCAAATCCGTTGAAGGATTGTTAGGCTGCATTAATTAGGTCAACCCGGAACCGGGAACACTTCCCAAAACACCCAATGTACTTGTTACATCGTTAGAAGAATGGCACTACGCTAATATTAGTCTGTTTCTTTCTTATTCCGAGGTCACTGCAGCCACCCAGATCCAGACTGTATCCAGATCAGATGGTGGATCAGCACCTAGAGATGATCTCTACAGCCCTGAACGTCAGCAGAGACCAGGACACCTAGATGAGCCCCAGAGACAGATCCCCAGTGAAGACCCTGTCTCCTAGACGGCCATTGGGACAAAACCACAGGAACCAGATGAGTCCTCTGCACAATCTGACTCCACTGCAGCCTAGATTTAAACTGCTGATTTTGTCTGGCCAGAGGAGAATGACACTATTTCAACACACTATTTTCCCGTCTAAATACTGTAAAGCTGATATTAAAGCCATCCAGCTTTATATCATGCTGATGTAAAGCTGCTTTGACACAATTTGCATTGTTAAAAGCACTATACAAATAATAGTGACTTGACTTGATTTGACTTGACAACACGCCAAAATAAATGCTTGCTGATTTTAGTTTTGAAAAAGTTTTTTTTTTTAAGTATAGTATAAAATAATTGTATTATTATTTAATACTCACTTTTTATTTTCAAATGTAATAGTATTATTATCACACATTATTATTGTTTATTTTATTTTTTTAAAAAACTAAATAAAGAACTAATAATAATAATTTATTTTTAATAGTTATATTTAATGGGTCACACTATGTGCAGTGTGAGGACCAAACCAAATGTCCAGGTGCTATATATATATTCAAGGTCCCCTATTTTCTACATAAAAAATGCAAATGTGACCCGTGCTGGCAAAATGAGTCGGAATGTAATTTTGAGCTACAGACAAAAAAAAAAAAGTGAAAAATATCGATTTTGGTCGAATTTCAGGTTTTCACAAAAATGAGTTTATTAAGACCTCGTCTAGCAATCCCAATGCTCCAAATAGTAATTAAACATCTAAAATTATCTTTATTTGTATGTTTTCTGAGAAGATTACCTTTTCTCTGCTCGCTTCTTGTACTGCCACAGACTGACATACGAATCACACACATAACGGTGCTTCCGCCAGCGCGGGATCCCAATACATACACATACTGTATACACAGAATTACAGTGTTTAAAGCTGCGGTCCGTAACTTTTTTTTGGTTAAAAATGATCCAAAATCAATATTTGAGCAAGTACATAACCAGCCAGTGTTCAAAACTACCACCTTACTTTAGCCCAATTCACAATTATAATAATTTGAGTGGTACGGGTAAGTTTTCATGGGAAATTCAAGCATGGCACTGCATCATTACATCGTGTCGGTAAACATGAAGAAGTTGTCCCAGCTAGTAGGCTATCGCATGTGAGGATCCTGCAGGTGGAGGATCGTTTATAGCCTTTTCTCACAGCAGCTAGAATAATTAAATGTATCATTTTGATGGCGGATTGTAATCCAGAAAGGATTATGTGTTTATGAAACACATGTGAATGAAATTAAATTATATTCCAGTTTTAAATGTGCATCTGATTACAGATAGCCTGGGATTACACAAGATTTGTATTTTAAAGAAAACCAGTTCGAAGGGAGCATAAATTGCTTGTTGGGTTAAAATAATTTATTAATATGAAATTCGAATGGTATGACAATTAGATTAGACTGTACAGAAATTTACACTCTAATACACAGTATACTAAGTCACGCAATGCTGATGTTTTTAAAATTAATAATTTGAGAAAAAAGTATAACAAAAATAATAATTTGCATGGTTTGATGTGATATGAGCTAACTGATCTTTAGATTTAATCATCATTGGTAGCGCGATTTATTGTAAAGCTTTTTTCCTCAGTTGGTCAGAACAAACGTGGCAGACTTCTTACGTACTTGTTCAGATGGTAATATATGGTGAAAATTCTTATTTGGGTCATATATTCCAAGATGTAGGCTAGAAGTACAGTAAATATCCACACCAGCGTGGTGACTGACAGCAACACATTCACCTCAAAACATTGGATTCATCCGCTCTGAAGCCGTGCCAGAGCACAGCCCATGCAAGGAAGATAATTCCGCAAGCAGCTGCAGTTCCATGTTTTCAAACAGAGATGGCGACAAAAAGGCAAAATTTACGGACTGCAGCTTTAAGTTGGCTGTTCACGCAAACATAATCTGTTATTTAAGTGAACGTTTGGGGAACTGTTGGGGAAAAACAGCTGTGTAACAGCATGTGTAACATTATATCAGACCCCTGTAGTCTGTATATAGGCCGTCTGTCTCATAATGCACTTTATTGAACTGCTTTTGTAGTTTTAATAATTCGTTTATTTGTAATGAACACACTAAAGTGATTTTTACATTTGATTTTTTGTTTTTCTTGATTGCTTTTGTTTAGATGTAAAATGTAAAAAGGAATGCATTTTGTTTCTTATATTTGTTCTATTGTTTGTTTTTTGCATCTGTTCTTATTTATAACAAAGATCAAATAAAAAATAGCTATATTGTGATTATTAATATAGTAATGATCGTTAAGAAAAGAATTGGAGGAAAAGATGCAACGTTGCTAGGTGATTTTGCTTTGGAACCTTCAGAAAACTTTAACTGGGTTTTTCTCAGAATTTAATTTCGCTGACTGTATCGACTTCAAACAGGTGTAGCTCAGACATTTTTTGTCCGATTCCAACAAATCATATATCATTTTGAAAGTCTTTTAATGGAAAACGAGAAAATCAAAATAACTCATTTTTGAAAATTTACTCATTGTGACTCATTTTGCCAGGACAGGTCACAAATCTACATTCAAAAATGCAAAAATAACAGTATTAAATTTTAAACAAAGATGAATTAGAAATGAAGATATGCTTCAATGGCATGTTTTTTTGCCCATTTCTTCACCATCTTGTGACATGGCATGGTGGGCCAAATTAAAGGTCATCATGGCCCACTTTGCACTTAAGCATTTTATAAGTCTAAACAGGTCTTAAATTTATTTCCCTTTAACATGTCAATACTAATAAATCATGTAGCGAAGTGAAGAACAAATATGCTTAGGAAAAGAGAGAGGGCAAGCACAAAACAGAGGTATGTGATGATATGTAACTCTACTTCCATGGTTTTAATATGTGATTTTAAAATTATGATTATTTTTTGGTTCACTGGTTTGTGTGTGTGTTCATTCCTCTCAGTCATGTCCAGGTCTGCTCCCCAGTGTGCTTTTGCCAGTCTGTGCAAGCTGCCCACTGTGCCGCCCCCAGAAGTGGGCATTAGTCCTCTAATTAAACTTCTTTATGGTTTGGGTGGCACAGAGCGCAGGCACATGTCATGCCAAGCCTTGTTTATACATGCCAGCCTCTGCTGTGCCCTGCCAAACTTTGCCATCTGACTGTATGCCAGCCTCTACATCTGAAGCCAGATCTACACCAGACTGTGCCAGTGATGAAGGTCCTTGCCAAGCAGTGTCACAGTGTGCCAGCCATAACCATTCAATGCCAGTCTCACCATAACTAGAGTGAGTTCTTATAAAGCTGCTGCTAATTAGCAGGGACCTTCATGAGTGTATACAGAAACACAAGACCAATAGAAAAACCATTAGATTTATTCTGATTCGCGTCTTATACAGTATACAGTATACAGTACCAGTCATATGTTTAGAATCATGATTTTTTTTAAAGAAGTCTCTTCTGCTCACCTAGGCTGCATTTATTTGATCAAAAATACAGTAAAAACAGTAATATTGTGATATATTATTACAATTTAAAATAATTGTTTCCTAATTCAATATATATTAAACTGTAATTTACTGCTTTGATCAAAGCTGAATTTTCAGCATCATTACTCCAGTCTTCAGTGTTACATGATGCTTCAGAAATCATTCTAACACTGTGTCTACACTGGATGTGACAGTGTAGACATGGTGTAATATGCTGATTTGCTGCTCAAGAAACATTTCTGATTATTATCAATGTTAAAAACAGTTGTGCTGCTTCATAATTTTGTGGAAAACGTGATATGTTACCGTTTGGTTTGGAGTCGGTAGATGGTAAATATGGAGAAGCAGATGAATTTGGGTGGAGGCAATCTAGAAAACATGCCAGACTGAGGTTTTATGCACTTTTTAGGTGACCTTACAAAATTTACTGTGGTAAATGTAGTTTGTAGTAATGCTTCAGTTATTGTTACTACTGTAAATCCTTTTTTCCCTTTTATTTGACAATGGTGGCTAATATAAACTTACCCAAAGCTTTACTGTGCTAACAATAATTTCAGTAACTATAGTATTTTTATTAAATATGCTCACATTAATAAGAGCTAACATGCACCAAAAATATATTGGGATAAAGCAAAATATTGTATATAGTGCAGGTAAAGGCCAAGGTTTGATTCCCATGCTTTGCATGAACTGATCAAATCTGTAGTTTAAATGCAATTCAGGTCATTTTGGATAAAAGCATTGGTAACACATTAGAATAGGGAACACGTATTCACTATTAACTAATAGTTAGAATTGGTCATATTATACAACATAGTGCATTATTGATGAAACGTGAAAAGCTGGATCAAATAATTTAAGCGCCCATTGGTTAAAGCTTTGAGATGGTAATGAAATGCAGGATTAATCAGGTAATTGTGACCTGAAGACATCTAGGTTAATGGGAGAATCCTGTCACCAGTGCGATCTTAACCAACACCTGCACAGGACGGTTCCTACATGCCATATTCATGCTGCTGTAAGTTAGAAAATTTCTCTTTAACAGGAATGAACTCAATGGACATGAAGCATAAGACCAAACAGAGAGCTGATGCTAAATACAAAACCCGTTAATAGATTTGGCCAACTCATCTGCAAGCTGTTTCCCCACTGGACCCGCAAGCTGTTCCCACCGCAGCCAGATGAGAGAGAGAGAGACACCCCAAGGGCTTGTGGGTAGTCCACCTGTTTTCAGTACAAGACAAACAAGGGCCAGAGCTTACAGAATCTTGATTGAGGTATGTGAATTAAGATATTTTTGGATAATTAGGTGTCCTACAGTCAAATATTGTGACTGTAACACTTATGCTGTCATTAGTACAGTGTGTACTGTATGTGTGGATGCTAATACACTCATACACTTATCCCTTGTGCGAGTCTATGGATGCCAGAAAGATGCAAATCTACCATAAGTTTACATGGCTAATGTGCATTAATATGCATTTCCATCCATGCCATGTTTTCTGGAGCAGGTGTTCAAACAGGCTGATGAATAATGAGCTCTTTGCTGGTCTCTGTCCAGATTTTAATATAAACTATTCTGATATACAGCTGTCTCACACCTACCATTAACACCTTCATTTTTTTATCCTTACCATCACTTATTGCATATTTTCAAAACTTCTAAGTGTTTCAAGTCAATTGGTAGTCTCTTAATGGTAACTTTATTAGTGATTTGAGCATGAAAACAGCTCTGAAACTAAAAATAGGTGTAAACAGTTTTGTGTATTAGACGTCGTTCACTGTAAATATCTGACATGGCAACTAGAAGCGAATCTCTACACACTAACATTTGTGTTCAACACAAGAAACATAAGTGTAAGTGGATGTTATTTTAAATAATACTTAGGTGAATTATTCCATCAATGAGAAGGTTACTAATTATGTGTGTCTCAGTGCTGTTTATCCTGTCTCTTTTGGACTCTTCTGTTGTCTGTGTACAGGACTTTAGAAAGTGTTTACATTTTAAATAACTGAACGATAAACCTGATCTGAGTAACCCACACGGAGCGTGTGTGTATACAGGTCCCCATGATTAATGTACATACTAAATAATGCTTTGATTACTATGAAAACAGTTTTAGGGATGTTAGCTCAGTATTTTTTTTAAAAAAAGAAGAAGTCAGTGGAAAATCCCTGGAAGATAAAGAAAATACAAAACAAAACGTGTGTGTTTGCTTAAATGGCTTTAAATCTCTCCACAGTGTTTCATCGAAAACGATTTTGTTTCTTTTGAATCATGAAAAAGTTTTTCTTAAGTGGTTTTCTTAAGGAAGTTCTGCAAAGACACACCCATATTTTTTTTTTAAAGAGAAAGCAGAAGTTAAAGGAAATGCAGTGCTTCTGTTGAACAAGCTGCCATTTCAGAGGAGGAGGAAGTTGTATCACCCAATAATGTCATTATTCAAGGTAAGTTAGTAAATACTTTGTTACTGACTGATTCAACGTTACAAGCTTTTATTTTACTGATTCATTTTGATAATGTGCATTTATACATAAGAGAGCAGAAATGTTAAAGCTTAAATCAAAGGTTTACCATAAATCTCCTAAGATCTAGGGGGAGGGGGAGGGGGGGGATGTACTGTAGATCTTTATTATTTGTGATTTTTAAGACTTTTTAGATTCAGAGTTTATCTATCAGTATCAGTATTTTTCTTTTTTTTTTTTCTGGTCTGAAATGTGAGAGACAAGCCAAGACATTACATGCAACAAAATGTTAGAGCGTTTCCTCATACATCTGGATTGTAATGAATTTATGGCCCAAATTTCTTGTATTTTAACCGTCAGGAGCCTGAGGCATTTTACGGCATTAGAGATGTTTTGCCACCCTGACATTTGTGCTTATTTCACTCTATCATAACATATTAAGGGCAGGTCCATAAAGCACAAAGTTAGATAACGCAATCTCACATCACCAGCATTGAGCTAAATCTTTCAAACCAAACCAATATAATCCTAAATTGAAGAACAACCTGAAGAATCTTTTTCTTTTTAGCCCTTAAAAGTTTGAAAATGGTTAATCAGTGCCATTTCTTTATGCGTGTGTTTGTCTTAATGGATCCCAGCAATAAAACGTCAACTTTTTGAAAACTTTATCCTTTTCTTCTCCAACAATCCATGAAGGACAATGGCATCTGCTTTAAAGCTGCTTTATGACACCTGGAAAAAGGCAATTTGAAAAGATTTAGAGTCTAGAATATTTTTATTGACTGGACTTGTTCAGCCTTTAAATTTCACAATTTCAAGTAGTTCAGGTACTTTTATTATTATTATTATTATTATTATTGTCTTAACACAACTCTTGAGAATTTTTCTCTGAATTCATTGTAAAAGCTGACATGGCAATGTTACATTTATGGTCCGTTTTGGTTTTGTTTTCCCTGTGTTTCTGCTTTCTGTTTAAGTTCCTCATTTGTTGCCCTAGTTTTCTCCCTCTATGCCCATATTTGGTCAGTTTCCTGTTCCTGTCCTTATTATGTTGATTTGTCTCCAGCTGTGTTAATTTAGTCTTGTCAATTGTGCTCCTTTATAAGCCTGTCTCCTAGGTTCATTCAGTGTCCGGTCTCAGTTATGTTTAGTATGTGTATTCTCCACGTTTCCTGGGTTTGGCTGTTAAATGTTCCTTATTATGAAGATTCCTGAGTCTCTTGCATTTTCCTGCCTGACACACCGTGACAGAAGACCGGACCTACAACATACAACACTGCAGGATGGGGTCCATTTGTGATGCGATCTGGGAAAACCTGTCGGATGTCACGCTGGATCAGGAAATTAAATTTTTTTTCAGGAAATTCGAAAAATAGGTTGAATGTCATTTTTTGGTCAAAATAAGGTTTTCATTAAATTTATTATTCTATAACATCTTGTCTATCATCTCTGAAAATATCTTGACAAAATTCACTTGTTTAGTGCAGAAAAATAGCGATTTATTGCAGCAAGCAGAAAAGACTGTCTTTCTCTTATGAAAGTGCTGCGGAGGTGCTTTCTCTTAACACCACAAAAACAGTTAACCTATCCTATCAAAATAAACCATGTAACATATATAATAAAGGTGTATCAATGCACATTTCCCGCCAGTCCTGTGTAAACTACGGCAAGCAAAGTTTATTTATTAATTTTAATATTGTGAGATGGCAGAGCGCAAGAAGATAACGCAGTCTGAAGTAACTGCTCAATTAAACGATCTTGCTCGTCTCAGTCCGTTGTCAGTGCCCTTAAGCGATGTTACAATGGACTATTTCCCATCCAGAGATGAAGGATCGGATGATGAAGTTACTAAAGAGGAGTCCGATGACAGTCTGTATATGCACAGGTAACATCTAAACAAACAAGGGGTGATAAAAAGTTCAGAGACAATGCCCATGATAAACAATGGAAAACTGTCCTCTTCAGGGTAGTGTTAGTCTGTTTGTGTAATAATGCAGTATAGCGCTCCTTACAGACAGCTTTTGTTAAACCCGTGAAATGAAAGTGAATCTTGTCTGAATTTAAACCCGTTTTTCTCAAAATTCCATTCCTGAAAATCATAGCTATCAGCCAACTTCAGGTAGCCATCTGAAGACAGACAGTTTTGGAAAGGGCTTGAACCCAGTTCTCATATTATATCAAAACATAAAAAAGGTAAAAATTTCACCATGTGTTGGGTTTTCCTAGATCGCATCACATTTTGTTTGATCCTGCCGAGCTGCTCTATACCCGTGCTCAGGATGGACGCCCAATCGAGGAATACGTGGAGGAGTTTATCGGACTCTCTCATCTTGTGCCCTGGAATAATTTGGCATTGAAGACTCTTTCTGGTTGGGGCTCAACGACAATCTGGTTGGTCAGGTACCCACTAACTCTTATTCCCTCACTCAGTATATAGACTGTGTTATGCTGCAATGTGGTTCCTCCCTCACTGTTGGAGATGTAGATGAAACCGTAAGCCCCAAATCGCCGGCCGCCGCTGAGTCAAGCCTGTCAGCCATTCCCCTGGCAAGCCCGCCGTCCGAGGCTCACTCAAGCCCTCAGCTGACAGCAGGTGCCTCCCTCACTATGAACCAAAGGAGGAATAGGAGGAGGAAAAGACTGTTCTCAGCCCTCATCCAAGCCCGAGAGCTCGCTTCACTATCAGCTCCAGCCCCTGACCAGAGTCCAGTGCAGGCTCCAGCCCCTGACCAGAGTCCAGTGCAGGCTCCAGCCACTGACCAGATTCCAGTGACGGCTCCAGCCCCGGAGCTCGCTCCAGTGTCGGCTCCAGCATGCAACTCAGAGCTCCTGGATATGGCATTACCCCCAGAGTTCTCGGCGCCTATCCTCACCCCAGAGTCCACTCTAAGGAGCTGTCCTTCGTCTCCCTTGTCTCCGCTGGTCCCGTTCAGCCTTCCTCCGCCTCCAGAGTCTCCTAAGTCTTCGCTGGTCCCAGCCAGCTCCGTTCCTCCTGAGCGACCTCCAGAGCCCACTCCTCCTGAGCGCCCACCAGACTCTCTCCGGGCATTTAAAGACTTTATTCTCCCCAAGAATTTTTTTTTTTGTTTTTTTTTTT